>JANJGN010000005.1:4924771-5069771 GCA_026770705.1 Isurus oxyrinchus
TCAGAGAGACGGACACAGAGAGAGAGAGAGAGAGACAGAGAGACACAGACTCAGAGAGACGGACACAGAGAGAGACAGACTCAGAGAGACGGACACAGAGAGAGAGACAGAGAGAGACAGACTCAGAGAGACGGACACAGAGAGACGGACACAGAGAGACGGACACACAGAGACGGACACACAGAGACGGACACACAGAGACGGACACACAGAGAGAGAGAGACAGACTCAGAGAGACGGACACAGAGAGAGAGACAGAGAGAGACAGACTCAGAGAGACGGACACAGAGAGACGGACACAGAGAGAGAGAGAGAGAGACAGAGAGAGACAGACCCAGAGAGACGGACACACAGAGAGAGACAGACTCAGAGAGAGAGACAGAGAGAGACAGACCCAGAGAGACGGACACACAGAGAGAGACAGACTCAGAGAGAGTGACAGAGAGAGACAGACCCAGAGAGACGGACACAGAGAGACAGAGAGAGACAGACTCAGAGAGACAGAGAGAGGCAGACTCAGAGTGAGAGACAGAGAGTGACAGACTCAGAGAGACAGAGAGAGACAGACCCAGAGAGACGGACACACAGAGAGAGACAGACTCAGAGAGACAGAGAGAGACAGACCCAGAGAGACGGACACACAGAGAGAGACAGACTCAGAGAGACAGAGAGAGACAGACCCAGAGAGACGGACACACAGAGAGAGACAGACTCAGAGAGAGAGACAGAGAGAGACAGACCCAGAGAGACGGACACAGAGAGAGACAGAGAGGTTTGTGAAGTGGGGTCAGTGAGAGACTGAGATTTTAATTCTGCTCTCCTGCTGCACACACAGCCAGTGAGCTGCCATCAAGTGCTTTTGCTAAACCAGGGGCAAAGTGGAGATGTGGGTGAAGGGTTAGATTCTCACAGCTTTGGCTGGCCGGCTGCTGTTTGACAGGGAACCTCCTCACCACATCCCCAGCGGAAAAACTACCGAATTCAACCAATCAGCAGCCAACAAAAGACAAGAGTGACAGCGGGGCTGTAAAATGTGCCCTGGGCTCGAGTGTCAGTGCAGACTCACTCCCCCCTCAGGACACTCTCTCTCTCTCTCTCTCTCTCTCTCTCCCCCCCTCCACCCCGTCAGTCCTTGAGATACAGATAGCCTCACAGGGAGGAGCATGTGTGCTCTCCCTTTAGGCACATGCTGAAGGTCAGTGACTGGCCTAGCTAAAAGGATCAAAGATAGTGAGAGAGAAAGAAAGGAGAGAATGAAAGCAGGCAGGGAGAGAGAGAAAGAGAGGGAGAAAGAGGGAGAGAGAGGGAGAGAGAGGGAGAGAGAGGGAGGGAGAGAGAGGGAAGGAAAGGGAGGGAGAGAGGGAGGGAAAGAGAGGGAGAGAGGGAGGGAAAGAGAGGGAGAGAGAACAGGGGAGAGAGAGAGAGGGAGAGAGAGAGAGAGGGAGGGAGAGGGAGGGAAAGAGAGGGAGGGAAAGAGAGGGAGAGAGAACGGGGAGAGAGTGAGAGGGAGAGAGAGAGAGAGGGAGGGAGAGAGGGAGGGAAAGAGAGGGAGAGAGAACAGGGGAGAGAGAGAGAGGGGGAGAGAGAGAGAGGGAGGGAGAGAGGGAGGGAAAGAGAGGGAGAGAGAACAGGGGAGAGAGTGAGAGAGAGAGAGAGAGGGAGGGAGAGGGAGAGAGAGAACAGGAGAGAGAACGGGGAGAGAAAAGGACAGAGTAAGAGAGGAGAGGGAGAGAGAAAGCACAGAGAGAGTGGGGATTGGGTTTAAGCTATTCCTACCCAGACTCCTCCCACAGCCTCTAGACACAACATAGACCTCCTGCTGGAGATGGTCACCCAGACTGTGTCAGCTCGAGTCCTGATTCAGTCACCCAGACTGTGTCAGCTCGAGTCCTGATTCAGTCACTGAGACTGTGTCAGCTCGAGTCCTGATTCAGTCACCCAGACTGTGTGAGCTCGAGTCCTGATTCAGTCACTGAGACTGTGTCAGCTCGAGTCCTGATTCAGTCACCCAGACTGTGTCAGCTGGAGTCCTGATTCAGTCACCCAGACTGTGTCAGCTCGAGTCCTGATTCAGTCACCCAGACTGTGTCAGCTGGAGTCCTGATTCAGTCACCCAGACTGTGTCAGCTGGAGTCCTGATTCAGTCACCCAGACTGTGTCAGCTCGAGTCCTGATTCAGTCACCCAGACTGTGTCAGCTCGAGTCCTGATTCAGTCGCTGAGACTGTGTGAGCTCGAGTCCTGATTCAGTCACTGAGACTGTGTGAGCTCGAGTCCTGATTCAGTCACTGAGACTGTGTCAGCTCGAGTCCTGATTCAGTCACCCAGACTGTGTCAGCTCGAGTCCTGATTCAGTCGCTGAGACTGTGTGAGCTCGAGTCCTGATTCAGTCACTGAGACTGTGTCAGCTCGAGTCCTGATTCAGTCACCCAGACTGTGTCAGCTCGAGTCCTGATTCAGTCACCCAGACTGTGTCAGCTCGAGTCCTGATTCAGTCACCCAGACTGTGTCAGCTCGAGTCCTGATTCAGTCACCCAGACTGTGTCAGCTCGAGTCCTGATTCAGTCACCCAGACTGTGTCAGCTGGAGTCCTGATTCAGTCACCCAGACTGTGTCAGCTCGAGTACTGATTCAGTCACCCAGACTGTGTCAGCTCGAGTCCTGATTCAGTCACCCAGACTGTGTCAGCTCGAGTCCTGATTCAGTCACCCAGACTGTGTCAGCTCGAGTCCTGATTCAGTCACTGAGACTGTGTCAGCTCGAGTCCTGATTCAGTCATCCAGACTGTGTCAGCTCGAGTCCTGATTCAGTGACTCAGACTGTGTCAGCTCGAGTCCTGATTCAGTCACCCAGACTGTGTCAGCTCGAGTCCTGATTCAGTCACCCAGACTGTGTCAGCTGGAGTCCTGATTCAGTCACCCAGACTGTGTCAGCTCGAGTCCTGATTCAGTCACCCAGACTGTGTCAGCTCGAGTCCTGATTCAGTCACTGAGACTGTGTCAGCTCGAGTCCTGATTCAGTCATCCAGACTGTGTCAGCTCGAGTCCTGATTCAGTGACTCAGACTGTGTCAGCTCGAGTCCTGATTCAGTCACCCAGACTGTGTCAGCTCGAGTCCTGATTCAGTCACCCAGACTGTGTCAGCTCGAGTCCTGATTCAGTCACCCAGACTGTGTCAGCTCGAGTCCTGATTCAGTCACCCAGACTGTGTCAGCTGGAGTCCTGATTCAGTCACCCAGACTGTGTCAGCTCGAGTACTGATTCAGTCACCCAGACTGTGTCAGCTCGAGTCCTGATTCAGTCACTGAGACTGTGTCAGCTCGAGTCCTGATTCAGTCACCCAGACTGTGTCAGCTCGAGTCCTGATTCAGTCACCCAGACTGTGTCAGCTCGAGTCCTGATTCAGTCATCCAGACTGTGTCAGCTCGAGTCCTGATTCAGTCACTCAGACTGTGTCAGCTGGAGTCCTGATTCAGTCACCCAGACTGTGTCAGCTCGAGTCCTGATTCAGTCACCCAGACTGTGTCAGCTCGAGTCCTGATTCAGTCATCCAGATTGTGTCAGCTCGAGTCCTGATTCAGTCACCGAGACTGTGTCAGCTCGAGTCCTGATTCAGTCACCCAGACTGTGTCAGCTCGAGTCCTGATTCAGTCACCCAGACTGTCAGCTCGAGTCCTGATTCAGTCACCCAGACTGTGTCAGCTCGAGTACTGATTCAGTCACCCAGACTGTGTCAGCTCGAGTACTGATTCAGTCACCCAGACTGTGTCAGCTCGAGTCCTGATTCAGTCACCCAGACTGTGTCAGCTCGAGTCCTGATTCAGTCACCCAGACTGTGTCAGCTCGAGTCCTGATTCAGTCACCCAGACTGTGTCAGCTCGAGTCCTGATTCAGTCACCCAGACTGTGTCAGCTCGAGTCCTGATTCAGTGACTCAGACTGTGTCAGCTCGAGTCCTAATTCAGTCACCCAGACTGTGTCAGCTCGAGACCTGATTCAGTCACCCAGACTGTGTCAGCTCGAGTCCTGATTCAGTCACCCAGACTGTGTCAGCTCGAGTCCTGATTCAGTCACCCAGACTGTGTCAGCTGGAGTCCTGATTCAGTCACTCAGACTGTGTCAGCTCGAGTCCTGATTCAGTCACTCAGACTGTGTCAGCTCGAGTCCTGATTCAGTCACCCAGACTGTGTCAGCTCGAGTCCTGATTCAGTCACTGAGACTGTGTCAGCTCGAGTCCTGATTCAGTCACCCAGACTGTGTCAGCTCGAGTACTGATTCAGTCACTGAAACTGTGTCAGCTCGAGTCCTGATTCAGTCACCGAGACTGTGTCAGCTCGAGTCCTGATTCAGTCACCCAGACTGTGTCAGCTCGACTCCTGATTCAGTCACCCAGACTGTGTCAGCTCGAGTCCTGATTCAGTCACCCAGACTGTGTCAGCTCGAGTCCTAATTCTGTCACTGAGACTGTGTCAGCTCGAGTCCTGATTCAGTCACCCAGACTGTGTCAGCTCGAGTCCTGATTCAGTTACCCAGACTGTGTCAGCTCGAGTCCTGATTCAGTCACTGAGACTGTGTCAGCTCGAGTCCTGATTCAGTGACTCAGACTGTGTCAGCTCGAGTCCTGATTCAGTCACCGAGATTGTGTCAGCCCGAGTCCTGATTCAGTCACTGAGACTGTGTCAGCTCGAGTCCTGATTCAGTCACCCAGACTGTGTCAGCTCGAGTCCTGATTCAGTCACCCAGACTGTGTCAGCTTGAGTTCTGATTCAGTCACCCAGACTGTGTCAGCTGGAGTCCTGATTCAGTCACCCAGACTGTGTCAGCTCGAGTCCTGATTCAGTCACCCAAACTGTGTCAGCTGGAGTCCTGATTCAGTCACCCAGACTGTGTCAGCTCGAGTCCTGATTCAGTCACCCAGACTGTGTCAGCTGGAGTCCTGATTCAGTCACCCAGACTGTGTCAGCTCGAGTCCTGATTCAGTCACCCAGACTGTGTCAGCTCGAGTCCTGATTCAGTCACTGAGACTGTGTCAGCTCGAGTCCTGATTCAGTCACCCAGACTGTGTCAGCTCGAGTCCTGATTCAGTCACCCAGACTGTGTCAGCTCGAGTCCTGATTCAGTCACTGAGACTGTGTCAGCTCGAGTCCTGATTCAGTGATTTCCTAGCCCATCTGGTGGTTGACCAAACTCTCCTTCAAGCAGGTGCCCAGCTTCGTCCCCAGATCACAGAGAGGAGCAGTCGGCCTGACTGACTGGAGTAGACAACCTCCTCCTCCTCCAGACGGGGGCCCGAGACTCACCCTGATTGGGCATTGCCTGGGGAGGGGGGGTGCCAGAAAGCCAGGTCCAAAGTGACCACTAACTCCAGCCCACTTTCACCCAATGTACATCCTCCTGGCCTGTCCCACATGTGACTCCATTCCTGCTCCCCGGAGCTGGCGGGTAAGAACTTCCCCTCCTTACCCCATCACAACCCCACATTGGCCAGCATCCCAGTTCTATCCAGCTGGAGAGGGGAGAGCTGGATACCAAGTGAGAGTGAGGCAGCATTTGACCGAGTGAGGCATTCTCAAGCAGGCCCAGCTCAGACCCACCAAACTTACCCCCCTGTGGCTGAGGCGTTGACCACCTGTCCTTGTACCTCCCTACGAGGCTGAGTCAAATTCTGTTTGGTGGCCGCTCTAGTGGGGCGGTCTGGGCTGTGGGACGAGGTGAAAGGAGCTTATATTGTTTTATTTTAATACAAACACGGTGGACGATACACTTCAGCGCAAAATGTGTGCCCCGTACCCAGCCTACGGGGCACTCTGGTGTCGGTTGCCCCCTGTAACGCGGCTCTCAGCCTCACCCAAGACCCTGGTGCGGGGTGGGGAGAAGCCCTTTTCCTGTGAAGACTTGAAACTATCGTCACCTCGGCGCAGGAAGTGAGAGAGAGAAAAGAGTCCGGAACCAGTGACCGGGCTGGTGGGGACCACCAGTAAGCCTGACCATCCCGCTGTGTGTAGAAATACCCCCGACGTTGTCTCGATTTGAACAAGGGCCAGGATTTTACACCCCCTCCACAACTCCACCCCTCCCCCCCCACCCCCTCCCCCCTGCCCCAGGCAGTGTGTCTCCCCCCCCAATCTGGTGGAGGTGATGAGCTGTTTAAATCCCTGTTCGGTTCGGTGGGATAGGAGGGGAGTGGATGGGGCGTGTAAAAAAAAAATACCCCAGCCTTGCTGACAGGGAGACAAGTCCAGGCAGTTGTATCACGGGTGAGGGGGAGGTGGTGCTGAAGAGGGGGGTCTGTCCCCCACTGTTGTCCAGCTGCCTTGGCAGGGGGAGGAAGGGAAATGGAATCTTTCCTGCCAGTTTGCACCCTCTGTGCGCTGGGAACAGCTGCAGCCTATATCCCTCCAACAGCCCTGCCAACTGGCCCAGTCTCTTACACATTCCAAACTCCACCAAGGGCAACAAGGCAAGCGAGTGTCCTTCAGAGGCGGAGAACACTCTGTACCAGCCGGGACACCGATAATCCACAGGCTGGAGAGGCTGGAGGGGGCGGGGAGAGAGAGAGAGAGAGAGAGAGAGACTGTCCCCAGCCCTCCAGCTGAACTGTCACTGCGAGGAATGGACTGCAGTAGACTCAGTGTTCGGGGAGCGCTCCATGCACACACAGCCCCCGGGAGCACACACGGACAGCCCAACAACACCTCGCATCGAGCCACACAAACAGGTCTCAGCTCCAGCAAACAACTGAGTGGATGAAGAGGTAGGTTTTAAGGAGGAGAGCAGGGGTGGAGAGGTTTAGGGAGGGCTCGAGGGGGGACCCAGGCAGCTGAAGGCACGGACACCCATGGTGGAGCGATGGGTATCAGAAATATTCGACAGGCTGGAATTGGAGGAGCGCAGAGATCTCAGAGGTTGTAGGGGCTGGAGGAGGTTACAGAGATAGGGAGGGTTGTAGGGGCTGGAGGAGGTTACAGAGATAGGGAGGGGTGTAGGGGCTGGAGGAGGTTACAGAGATAGGGAGGGGTGTAGGGGCTGGAGGAGGTTACAGAGATAGGGAGGGGTGTAGGGACTGGAGGAGGTTACAGAGATGGGGAGGGGTGTAGGGTCTGGAGGAGGTTACAGAGATAGGGAGGGGTGTAGGGGCTGGAGGAGGTTACAGAGATAGGGAGGGGTGTAGGGGCTGAAGGAGGTTACAGAGATAGGGAGGGGTGTAGGGGCTGGAGGAGGTTACAGAGATGGGGAGGGGTGTAGGGGCTGGAGGAGGTTACAGAGATAGGGAGGGGTGTAAGGCTGCAGGGGTTAGGAACAGGGTGAGTAACAGTGTCTATGATAGTGATCGCTGATGGATATAAACAATGACCCTTTCAGCAAACTGATCTCCCTGTGACGAGCGGACCCAGTGCTTCTTAAAGGGGCAGTCCACCAACCCCCACCCATTTACTCTCAGTCCTCAATCTGGAGCAGGGACAGCAGGAGCTGCTCAAACCCTGAGCCACATTCAAACCGGGGTGGGGCACAGCTCATCCCACTCCCTGTCCACAGCCCCCAGTCCCACTCCCTGTCCACAGCCCCCAGTCCCACTCCCTGTCCACAGCCCCCAGTCCCACTCCCTGTCCACAGCCCCCAGTCCCACTCCCTGTCCACAGCCCCCAGTCCCACTCCCTGTCCACAGCCCCCAGTCCCACTCCCTGTCCACAGCCCCCAGTCCCACTCCCTGTCCACAGCCCCCAGTCCCACTCCCTGTCCACAGCCCCCAGTCCCACTCCCTCTCCACAGCCCCCAGTCCCACTCCCTGTCCACAGCCCCCAGTCCCACTCCCTGTCCACAGCCCCCAGTCCCACTCCCTGTCCACAGCCCCCAGTCCCACTCCCTGTCCACAGCCCCCAGTCCCACTCCCTGTCCACAGCCCCCAGTCCCACTCCCTCTCCACAGCCCCCAGTCCCACTCCCTGTCCACAGCCCCCAGTCCCACTCCCTGTCCACAGCCCCCAGTCCCACTCCCTGTCCACAGCCCCCAGTCCCACTCCCTGTCCACAGCCCCCAGTCCCACTCCCTGTCCACAGCCCCCAGTCCCATTCCCTCTCCACAGCCCCCAGTCCCACTCCCTCTCCACAGCCCCCAGTCCCACTCCCTGTCCACAGCCCCCAGTCCCACTCCCTGTCCACAGCCCCCAGTCCCACTCCCTCTCCACAGCCCCCAGTCCCACTCCCTGTCCACAGCCCCCAGTCCCACTCCCTGTCCACAGCCCCCAGTCCCACTCCCTGTCCACAGCCCCCAGTCCCACTCCCTGTCCACAGCCCCCAGTCCCACTCCCTGTCCACAGCCCCCAGTCCCACTCCCTGTCCACAGCCCCCAGTCCCACTCCCTGTCCACAGCCCCCAGTCCCACTCCCTGTCCACAGCCCCCAGTCCCACTCCCTCTCCACAGCCCCCAGTCCCACTCCCTGTCCACAGCCCCCAGTCCCACTCCCTCTCCACAGCCCCCAGTCCCACTCCCTGTCCACAGCCCCCAGTCCCACTCCCTCTCCACAGCCCCCAGTCCCACTCCCTGTCCACAGCCCCCAGTCCCACTCCCTCTCCACAGCCCCCAGTCCCACTCCCTGTCCACAGCCCCCATCCCACTCCCTCTCCACAGCCCCCAGTCCCACTCCCTGTCCACAGCCCCCAGTCCCACTCCCTGTCCACAGCCCCCAGACCCACTCCCTCTCCACAGCCCCCAGTCCCACTCCCTGTCCACAGCCCCCAGTCCCACTCCCTGTCCACAGCCCCCAGTCCCACTCCCTGTCCACAGCCCCCAGTCCCACTCCCTCTCCACAGCCCCCAGTCCCACTCCCTGTCCACAGCCCCCAGTCCCACTCCCTGTCCACAGCCCCCAGTCCCACTCCCTGTCCACAGCCCCCAGTCCCACTCCCTGTCCACAGCCCCCAGTCCCACTCCCTGTCCACAGCCCCCAGTCCCACTCCCTGTCCACAGCCCCCAGTCCCACTCCCTGTCCACAGCCCCCAGTCCCACTCCCTGTCCACAGCCCCCAGTCCCACTCCCTGTCCACAGCCCCCAGACCCACTCCCTCTCCACAGCCCCCAGACCCACTCCCTCTCCACAGCCCCCAGTCCCACTCCCTGTCCACAGCCCCCAGTCCCACTCCCTGTCCACAGCCCCCAGTCCCACTCCCTGTCCACAGCCCCCAGTCCCACTCCCTCTCCACAGCCCCCAGTCCCACTCCCTGTCCACAGCCCCCAGTCCCACTCCCTGTCCACAGCCCCCAGTCCCACTCCCTGTCCACAGCCCCCAGTCCCACTCCCTGTCCACAGCCCCCAGTCCCACTCCCTGTCCACAGCCCCCAGTCCCACTCCCTGTCCACAGCCCCCAGTCCCACTCCCTGTCCACAGCCCCCAGTCCCACTCCCTGTCCACAGCCCCCAGTCCCACTCCCTCTCCACAGCCCCCAGTCCCACTCCCTGTCCACAGCCCCCAGTCCCACTCCCTGTCCACAGCCCCCAGTCCCACTCCCTCTCCACAGCCCCCAGTCCCACTCCCTGTCCACAGCCCCCAGTCCCACTCCCTGTCCACAGCCCCCAGTCCCACTCCCTGTCCACAGCCCCCAGTCCCACTCCCTCTCCACAGCCCCCAGTCCCACTCCCTGTCCACAGCCCCCAGTCCCACTCCCTGTCCACAGCCCCCAGTCCCACTCCCTGTCCACAGCCCCCAGTCCCACTCCCTGTCCACAGCCCCCAGTCCCACTCCCTGTCCACAGCCCCCAGACCCACTCCCTGTCCACAGCCCCCAGACCCACTCCCTCTCCACAGCCCCCAGTCCCACTCCCTGTCCACAGCCCCCAGTCCCACTCCCTGTCCACAGCCCCCAGTCCCACTCCCTGTCCACAGCCCCCAGTCCCACTCCCTGTCCACAGCCCCCAGTCCCACTCCCTCTCCACAGCCCCCAGTCCCACTCCCTGTCCACAGCCCCCAGTCCCACTCCCTGTCCACAGCCCCCAGTCCCACTCCCTGTCCACAGCCCCCAGTCCCACTCCCTGTCCACAGCCCCCAGTCCCACTCCCTGTCCACAGCCCCCAGTCCCACTCCCTGTCCACAGCCCCCAGTCCCACTCCCTGTCCACAGCCCCCAGTCCCACTCCCTGTCCACAGCCCCCAGTCCCACTCCCTGTCCA
This sequence comes from Isurus oxyrinchus, assembly GCA_026770705.1. Classification (NCBI taxonomy): domain Eukaryota; kingdom Metazoa; phylum Chordata; class Chondrichthyes; order Lamniformes; family Lamnidae; genus Isurus; species Isurus oxyrinchus. The sequence goes on from JANJGN010000005.1 coordinate 4,934,927, forward strand.
CAGCCCCCCAGTCCCACTCCCTCTCCACAGCCCCCAGTCCCACTCCCTCTCCACAGCCCCCAGTCCCACTCCCTGTCCACAGCCCCCAGTCCCACTCCCTGTCCACAGCCCCCAGCCCCACTCCCTGTCCACAGCCCCCAGCCCCACTCCCTGTCCACAGCCCCCAGCCCCACTCCCTGTCCACAGCCCCCAGTCCCACTCCCTGTCCACAGCCCCCAGTCCCACTCCCTGTCCACAGCCCCCAGTCCCACTCCCTCTCCACAGCCCCCAGTCCCACTCCCTGTCCACAGCCCCCAGTCCCACTCCCTCTCCACAGCCCCCAGTCCCACTCCCTGTCCACAGCCCCCAGTCCCACTCCCTCTCCACAGCCCCCAGTCCCACTCCCTGTCCACAGCCCCCAGTCCCACTCCCTCTCCACAGCCCCCAGACCCACTCCCTGTCCACAGCCCCCAGTCCCACTCCCTCTCCACAGACCCCAGTCCCACTCCCTGTCCACAGCCCCCAGTCCCACTCCCTGTCCACAGCCCCCAGTCCCACTCCCTCTCCACAGACCCCAGTCCCACTCCCACTGCCCATCGCCACACCCTCTCCCTGTATACCCCCTCAACTCCTGTCCCATTCCCTACCCCCTCCTCCACACTCCTCACCCACTCTCCCTGTTGCCCCCTCCCCATTCCCCATGCCCATCACACCCCCCTCCCTATCACTCCATCCCCCTCCTCACCGGAACCCCATCTCCATCAACCCCCTCTCCATTTCCCCCTCTGCCCACGACCCACTCCCCACCCCCCCCGCTGACAATCTCCCCCCACCCCACCCCACCCCAAACCTTCCCTCCCTGTCGTCCAGTCACAGTAATCCCCAAGAGGACACGCCCCTCTTGCTCCCCGCACCCCCCACAGTGCACGCTGACCCATTGCCTCTCAGTCCAGCAACACCTTCATTTAAAATTCTCACTCGTGTTTTCATGGTCTCAACCCTCCCTATCTCTGTAACCTCCTCCAGCCCCTACACCCCTCCCTATCTCTGTAACCTCCTCCAGCCCCCACACCCCTCCCTATCTCTGTAACCTCCTCCAGCCCCTACACCCCTCCCTATCTCTGTAACCTCCTCCAGCCCCTACACCCCTCCCTATCTCTGTAACCTCCACCAGCCCCTACACCCCTCCCTATCTCTAAACCTCCTCCAGCCCCTACACCACTCCCTATCTCAGTAACCTCCTCCAGCCCCTACACCCCTCCCTATCTCTGTAACTTCCTCCAGTACCTAAACCTCTCCCTATCTCTGTAACCTCCTCCAGCCCCTACACCCCTCCCTATCTCTGTAACCACCTCCAGTACCTACACCTCTCCCTATCTCTGTAACCTCCTCCAGCCCATACACCCCTCCCTATCTCTGTGACCACCTCCGGCCCGACACCCCTCCCTATCTCTGTAACCTCCTCCAGCCCCTACAACCCTCCCTATCTCTGTAACCACCTCCGGCCCGACACCCCTCCCTATCTCTGTAACCTCCTCCAGCACCTACATCCCTCCCTATCTCTGTAACCGCCTCCAGCCCCTACACCCCTCCCTATCTCTGTAACCACCTCCGGCCCGACACCCCTCCCTATCTCTGTAACCTCCTCCAGCCCGACACCCCTCCCTATCTCTGCAACCTCCTCCAGCCCCTACACCCCGCCCTATCTCTGTAACCTCCTCCAGCCCCTACAACCCTCCCTATCTCTGTAAACTCCTCCAGTACCTACAACCCTCCCTATCTCGGTAACCTTCTCCAGTCCCTACACCTCTCCCTATCTCTGTAACCTCCTCCAGCCCCTGCAACCCTCCCTATCTCTGTAACCTCCTCCAGCCCCTACACCCCTCCCTATCTCTGTAACCTCCTCCAGCCCCCACAACCCTCTCTATCTTTGTAACCTCCTCCAGTACCAACACCCCTCCCTATCTCTGTAACCACCTCCAGTACCTACACCTCTCCCTATCTCTGTAACCTCCTCCAGCACCTACATCCCTCCCTATTTCTGTACCTTCCTTCAGCCCCTACACCACTCCCTATCTCTATAACCTCCACCAGCCCCCACATACCTCCCTATCTTTATAACCTCCTGCAGTACCTACACCCCTCCCTATCTCTGTAACCTCCTCCAGTACCTACACCCCTCGCTATCTCTGTAACCTCCTCCAGTACCTACACCCCTCCCTATCTCTGTAACCTCCTCCAGTATCTACAAAACTCCCTATCTCTGTAACCACTTCCAGCCCCTACACCCGTCCCTATCTCTGTAACCTCCTCCAGCCCCTACACCCCTCCCTATCTCTGTAACCTACACCAGCCCCTACACCCCTCCCTATCTCTGTAACCTCCTCCAGCCCCTACACCCCTCCGTATCTCTGTAACCTCCTCCAGTACCTACACCCCTCCCTATCTCTGTAACCTCCTCCAGTACCTACAACCCTCCGTATCTCTGTAACCTCCTCCAGCCCCTACACCCCTCCCTATCTTTGTAACCTCCTACAGCACCTACACCCCTCCCTATTTCTGTAACCTCCTCCAGCAACTACACCCCTCCATATCTCTGTAATGTCCTCCAGCCCCTACACCAATCCCTATCTCTGTAACCTCCTCCAGCCCCTACACCCCTCCCTACCTCTGTAACCACCTCCAGCCCCTAGAACTCTCCCTATCTCTGTAAACTCCTCCAACCCCTACAAGCCTCCGTATCTCTGTAACCAGCTCCAGCCCATATAACCCTCCCTATCTCTGTAACATCCTCCAGCTCCCTATACTCCTCCCTGTTTCTGTAACCTCCTCCAGCCAATACAACCCTCCCTATCTCTGTAACCTCCTACAGACCCTACAACCCTCCCTATCTCTGTAACCTCCTCCAGCCCCTACACCCCTCCCTATCTCTGTAACCTCCTCCAGCCCCCACACCCCTCCCTATCTCTGTAATCTCCTCCAGCCCCTACACCCCTCCCAAATCAGTAACATCCAGTACGTACAACCCACCCTATCTCTATACCCTCCTCCAGCCCCTACACCCCTCCCTATCTCTGGAACTACATGCAGTTCCTACACCCCTCCCTATCTCTGTAACCTCTTCCAGCCCCTACACCCCTCCCAATCTCTGTAACGTCCTCCAGCACCTACACCCCTCCCTATCTCTATAACCTCCTCCAGCCCCCTCAACCCTCACTATCTTTGTAACCACCTCCAGCCCCTACACCCCTCCCTATCTCTGTAACCTCCTCCAGCCCCTAGACCCCTACACCCCTCCCTATCTCTCTAACCTCATCCAGCCCCCTATAACCCTACTTATCTCACTAACTTCCTCCGTTACCTACACCTCTCCCTATCTCACTAACCTCCTCCATTCGCTACTCCCCTCCCTATCTCTGTAACCTCCTCCAGCCCCTAAACCCCTCCCTATCTCTGTAACCTCCTCCAGCCCCTACACCAATCTCTGTAACCTTCTGCAGTCCCTACACCCCTCCCTATCTCTGTAACCTCCTCCAGTCCCTACACCCCTCCCTATCTCTGTAACCTCCTCCAGCCCCTACAACGCTCCCTACCTCTGTAACCTCCTCCAACCCCTACACCCCTCCCTATCTCTGTAACCTCCTCCACTCCCTACACCCCTCCCTATCTCTGTAACCTCCTCCAGTCCCTACACCCCTCCCTAACTCTGTAACCTCCTCCAGCCCCTACACCCCTCCCTATCTCTGTAACCTCCTCCAGCCCCTACAACCCTCCCTATCTCTGCAACCTCCTCCAGTGCCTACAATCCTCCCTATCTCTGTAACCTCCTCCATTCCCTACACCACTCCCTATCTCTGTAACCTCCACAACCCTCACTATCTCTGTAACCTCCTCCAGCCCATACACCCCTCCCTATCTCTGTAACCTCCTCCATCCCACTACAACCCTCCCTATCTCTGTAACCTCCTCCAGCCCCTACAACCTTCCCTATCTCTGCAACCTCCTCCAGTGCCTACAATCCTCCCTATCTCTGTAACCTCCTCCAGCCCCCTACACCCCTCCTATCTCTGTAACCTCCTCCATTCCCTACACCACTCCCTATCTCTGTAACCTCCACAACCCTCACTATCTCTGTAACCTCCTCCAGCCCATACACCCCTCCCTATCTCTGTAACCTCCTCCATCCCACTACAACCCTCCCTATCTCTGTAACCTCCTCCAGCCCCTACAACCTTCCCTATCTCTGTGAACTCCTCCAGCTCTGACAACCCTCCCTATCTCTGTAACCTCCTCCAGCCCCCTACAACCATCCCTACCTCTGTAAGCTCCTCCAGCCCCTACACCCCTCCCTATCTCTGTAACCTCCTCCAGCCCCTACAAACCTCCCTATCTCTGTAACCTCCTCCAGCCCCCTACAACCCTCCCTACCTCTGTAACATCCTCCAGCCCCTACACCCCTCCCTATCTCTGCAAAAACCTCCAGCCCCTACACCCCTCCCTATCTCTGTACCCTCCTCCAGCCCCTACTCCCCTCCCTATCTCTGTAACCTCCTCCAGTCCCTATTCCCCTCCCTATCTCTGTAACCTCCACCAGCCCCCACAACCCTCCCTATCTCTGTACACTCCTCCAGTACCTACAACTCTCCCTATCTCCTGTAAACTCCTCCATTCCCTACTCCCCTCCCTATCTCTGTAACCTCCTCCAGCCCCTACACCCCTCCCTATCTCGGTAACCTCCTCCAGCCCCTACACCCCTCCCTATCTCTGTAACCTCCTCCAGTACCTACAATCCTCCCTATCTCTGTAACCTCCTCCAGCCCCTACACCCCTCCCTATCTCTGTAACCTTCTCCAGTACTTACAACCCTCCGTATCTCTGTAACCTCCTCCAGCCCTACACCACTCCCTATCTCTTTAACCACCTCCAGTCCCTACAACCCTCCGTATCTCTGTAACCTCCTCCAGCCCCTACAACCCTCCCTATCTCTGTAACCACCTCCAGTCCCTACAACCCTCCCTATCTCTGTAATTCCTCCAACCCCGACACCCCTCCCTATCTCTGCAGCCACCTCCAGCCCCTACAACCCTCCCTATTTCTGTAACCTCTTACAGCCCCGACACCCCTCCCTTTCTCTGTAACCTCCTCCAGCCCACGACACTCCTCCCTGTCTCTGTAACCTCCTCAAGCCCATACAGCCCTCCCTTTGTCTATAAACTCCACCAGCCCCCACATCTCTATCTTTTTAACCTCCTCCAATATTTACACCCTTCCCTATCTCTGTACCCTCCTCCAGTACCTACAACACTCCCTATCCCTGTAACCTCCTCCAGTCCCTACTCCCCTACCTATCTCTGTAACTCCTCCAGCCCCTACACCCCTTCCTATCTCTGTAACCACCTCCTGCCCCTATACCCCTCCCTATCTCTGTAACCTCTTCCAGTCCCTACACCCCTCCCTATCTCTGTAACCTCCTCCAGCCAATACACCCCTCCCTATCTCATGAACCTCCTCCAGCCCACTACAACCCTCCCTACCACTGTAACCTCCTCCAGCCCCTACAACGCTCCCTATCTCTGTGAACTCATCCATCTCTGACAACCCTCCCTATCTCTGTAACCTCCTCCAGTCCCCTACGGCCCTCCCTACCTCTGTAAACTCCTCCAGCCCCTACAACCCTCCCTATGTCGGTTACCAGCTCCAGCCCCTACAACCCTCCCTATCTCTGTAACCTCCTCCAGCCCCCTACAACCCTCCCTACCTCTGTAACCTCCTCAAGCCCATACACCCCTCCCTTTGTCTATAACCTCCAACAGCCCCCACATCCCTATATTTTTAACCTCCTCCAGTACTTACACCCTTCCCTATCCCTGTAAACTCCTCCAGTCCCTACTCCCCTCCCTATCTCTGTAAACTCCTCCAAGCCCTCCACCCCTCCCTATCTCTGTAACCTCCTCCAGCCCCTACACCCTTTCGTATCTCTGTAAACACCTCCAGCCCCTATATCCCTCCCTATCTCTGTTACCTCCACCAGTCCCCTACACCTCTCCCTATCTCTCTAACCTCCTCCTGACCCTACACATCTCTCTATCTCTGTAATCTCCTCCAGCCCCTACAAACTCGCTATCTCTGTAAGCTCCTCCAGCCCCTACAACCCTCCCTAACTCTGTAAACTCCACCAGCACCTACAACCCTCCCTACCTCTGTAACCTCCTCCAGCCCCTACAACGCTCCATATCTCTGTGATCCTCCATCTCTGACAACCCTCCCTATCTCTGTAACCTCCTCCAGCCCCCTACAGCCCTCCTTAACTCTGTAAACTCCTCCAGCCCCTACAACCCTCCCTATCTCTGTTACCTACTCCAGCCCCTACAACCCTCCCTATCTCTGTAACCTCCTCCAGCCCCTACACCCCTCCCTATCTCTTTACCCTCTGGCAGCCCCTACTCCCCTCCATATCTCTGTAACCTCCTCCAGTCCCTACTCCCCTCCCTATCTCTGTAACCTCCTCCAGCCCCCAAAACCCTCCCTATCTCTGTACCCTCCTCCAGTACCTACAACTCTCCCTATCCCTGTAAACTCCTCCAGTCCCTACAAACCTCCCTATCTCTGTAACCACCTCCAGCCACTATACCCCTCCCTATTTCTGTAACCTCCTCCAGCCCCTATACCCCTCCCTATCTCTGTAACCTCCTCCAGTACATACACCTCTCCCTATCTCAGTAACCTCCTCCAGCCCACTACAACCCTCCCTACCTCTGTAACCTCCTCCAGACCCTACAAACCTCCCTATCTCTGTGAAATCCTCCAGCTCTGACAATGATCCCTATCTCTGTAACATCCTCCAGGCCCCTAAAGCCCTCCCTACCTCTGTAACCTCCTCCAGCCCTTACAACTCCCCCGATCTCTGTAACCTCCTCCAGCCCCTACACCCCTCCCTATCTCTGTAACCACCTCCAGCCCTTACAATCCTCCCTATCGCTGTAACATCCTCCAGCCCCTACACCCCTCCCTAAATCTGTAACCTCCTCCAGTACCTACAACCCTCCCTATCTCTGTAACCACCTCCAGCCCCTACACCCCTCCCTATCTCTGTAACCACCTCCCGCCCCTACAACCCTCCCTATCTCTGTAAACTCCTCCAGCCCATACATCCCTCCCTATCTCTGTAACCTCCTCCAGACCCTACAACCGTCCCTATCTCTGTAACCTCCTCCAGCCCCTACACCCCTCCCTATCTCGGTAACCTCCTCCAGCCCCTACACCCCTCCATATCTCTGTAACCTCCTCCAGTACCTACAACCCTCCCTATCTCTGTAACCTCCTCCAGCCCCTACACCCCTCCCTATCTCTGTAACCTCCTCCAGCCCCTACAACACTCCCTATCTCTGTAACCTCCTCCAGCCCCTACACCCTCCCTATCTCTTTAACCACCTCCAGTCCCTACAACCCTCCGTATCTCTTTAACCTCCTCCAGCCCCTACAACCCTCCCTATCTCTGTAAACACCTCCAGCCCCTACAACCCTCCCTATCTCTGTAATTCCTCAAGCCCCTACACCCCTCCCTATCTCTGCAGCCACCTCCAGCCCCTACAACCCTCCCTATTTCTGTAACCTCTTACAGCCCCGACACCCCTCCCTTTCTCTGTAACCTCCTCCAGCCCACTACACTCCTCCCTGTCTCTGTAACCTCCTCAAGCCCATACACCCCTCCCTTTGTCTATAAACTCCACCAGCCCCCACATCTCTATCTTTTTAACCTCCTCCATTATTTACACCCTTCCCTATCTCTGTACCCTCCTCCAGTCCCTACACCCCTCCCTATCTCTGTAACCTCCTCCAGCACCTACAACCCTCCCTATCTCTGTAACCTCCTCCAGTCCCTACACCCCTCCCTATCTCTGTAACCTCCTCCAGCACCTACAACCCTCCCTATCTCTGTAACGTCCTCCAGCCCCCTACAACCCTCCCTATCTCTCTAACCTACTCCAGCCCCTACACCTCTCCCTATCTCTGTAAGCTCCTCCAGCCCCTACAACCCTCCCTATCTCTGTACACTCCTCCAGCCCCTACAACCCTCCCTATCTCTGTAACAATCGTCAGCCCCTACAATCCTCCATATCTCTGTGAACTCCTCCATCTCTGACAACACTCCCTATCTCTGTAACCTCCTCCAGCCCTCTACAGCCCTCCCTACCTCTGTAACCTCCTCCAGCCCCTACACCCCTCTCTATCTCAGTAACATGCTCCAGCCCACTACAACCCTCCCTACCTATGTAACCTCCTCCAGCCCCTACAAACCTCCCTATCTCTGTGAAATCCTCCAGCTCTGAGCACCCTCCCTATCTCTGTAACCTCCTCCAGCCCCCTACAACCCTCCCTACCTCTGTAACCACCTCCAGCCCCTACACCCCTCCCTATCTCTGTAACCTCCTCCAGCCCCTACACCCCTCCCTATCTCTGTACCCTCCTCCAGCCCCTACTCCCCTCCCTATCTCTGTAACCTCCTCCAGTCCGTACTCCCCTCCCTATCTCTGTAACCTCCTCCAGCCCCCAAAACCCTCCCTATCTCTGTACCCTCCTCCAGTACCTACAACTCTCCCTATCCATGTAAACTCCTCCAGTCCCTACACCCCTCCCTATCTCTGTAACCTCCTCCAGCCCCTACACCCCTCCCTATCTCTGTAACCTCCTCCAGTACTTACAACCCTCCGTATCTCTGTAACCTCCTCCAGCCCCTACACCCCTCCCTATCTCTTTAACCATCTCCAGTCCCTACAACCCTCCGTATCTCTTTAACCTCCTCCAGCCCCTACAACCCTCCCTATCTCTGTAAACACCTCCTGCCCCTACAACCCTCCCTATCTCTGTAATTCCTCGAGCCCCTACACCCCTCCCTATCTCTGCAGCCACCTCCAGCCCCTACAACCCTCCCTATTTCTGTAACCTCTTACAGCCCCGACACCCCTCCCTTTCTCTGTAACCTCCTCCAGCCCACTACACTCCTCCCTGTCTCTGTAACCTCCTCAAGCCCATACACCCCTCCCTTTGTCTATAAACTCCACCAGCCCCCACATCTCTATCTTTTTAACCTCCTCCAATATTTACACCCTTCCCTATCTCTGTACCCTCCTCCAGTACCTACAAAACTCCCTATCCCTGTAACCTCCTCCAGTCCCTACTCCCCTCCCTATCTCTGTAAACTCCTCCAAGCCCTCCACCCCTCCCTATCTCTGTAACCTCCTCCAGCCCCTACACCCCTTCCTATCTCTGTAACCACCTCCTGCCCCTATACCCCTCCCTATCTCTGTAACCTCCTCCAGCCAATACACCCCTCCCTATCTCATGAACCTCCTCCAGCCCACTACAACCCTCCCTACCACTGTAACCTCCTCCAGCCCCTACAACGCTCCCTATCTCTGTGAACTCCTCCATCTCTGACAACCCTCCCTATCTCTGTAACCTCCTCCAGCCCCCTACAGCCCTCCCTACCTCTGTAAACTCCTCCAGCCCCTACAACCCTCCCTATCTCGGTTACCTACTCCAGCCCCTACAACCCTCCCTATCTCTGTAACCTCCTCCAGCCCCCTACAACCCTCCCTACCTCTGTAACCTCCTCCAGTACCTACAACCCTCCCTATCTCTGTAACCTCCTCCAGCCCCTACACCCCTCCCTATCTCTGTTACCTCCTCCAGTTCATACAACCCTCCCTATTTCTGTAACCTCCTCCAGCCGCTACACCCCTCCCTATCTCTGTAACCTCCTCCAGCCCCTACAACCCTCCGTATCTCTGTAACCTCCTCGAGCCCCTACAACCCTCCCTATCTCTGTAACCACCTGCAGCCCCTACATCCCTCCCTATCTTTGTAATTTCTCCAGCCCATACACCCCTCCCTATCTCTGTAGCCACCTCCAGCCCCTACAACCCTCCCTATTTCTGTAACCTCTTACAGACCCGACACCCCTCCCTTTCTCTGAAACCTCCTCCAGCCCCCTACACTCCTCCCTGTCTCTGTAACCTCCTCAAGCCCATACACCCCTCCCTTTGTCTATAACTTCCACCAGCCCCCACATCCCTATATTTTTAACCTCCTCCAGTACTTACACCCTTCCCTATCTCTGTACCCTCCTCCAGTACCTACAACTCTCCCTGTCCCTGCAAACTCCTCCAGTCCCTACTCCCCTCCCTATCTCTGTAAACTCCTCCAAGCCCTCCACCCCTCCCTATCTCTGTAACCTCCTCCAGCCCCTACACCCCTTCCTATCTCTGTAAACACCTCCAGCCCCTATACCCCTCCCTATCTCTGTAACCTCCTCCAGTCCCCTACACCCCTCCCTATCTCTCTAACCTCCTCCTGACCCTACACATCTCTCTATCTCTGTAATCTCCTCCAGCCCCTACAAACTCGCTATCTCTGTAAGCTCCTCCAGCCCCTACAACCCTCCCTATCTCTGTAAATTCCACCAGCACCTACAACCCTCCCTATCTCTGTAAGCTCCTCCAGCCCATACAACCCACTCTATCTCAGTAACCTCCTCCAGCCCACTACAACCCTCCCTACATCTGTAACCTCCTCCAGCCCCACAACCCTCCCTATCTCTGTGAACTCCTCCAGCTCTGACAACCCTCCCTATCTCTGTAACATCCTCCAGCCCCTACACCCCTCCCTATCTCTGTAACCTCCTCCAGCCCCTACAACCTCTCTATCTCTGTAACCTCCTCCAGCCCCTACACCCCTCCCTATCTCTGTAAACTCCTCCAGCACCTACAACGCTCCCTATCTCTGTAACCTCCTCCAGCCCCTACACCCCTCCCTAAATCTGTAACCTCCTCCAGCCCATACACCCCTCCCTACCTCTGTAACCTCCTCCAGGCCCTACAACCCTCCCTATCTCTGTGAACTCGTCCAGCTCTGACCACCCTCCCTATCTCTGTAACCTCCTCCAGCCCCCTACAGCCCTCCCTACCTCTGGACCCTCGTCCAGCCCCTACAACCCTCTGTATCTCTGTTAACTCCTCCAGACCCTACAACCCTCCCTATCTCTGTAACCTCCTCCAGCCCCCTACAAGCCTCCCTACCTCTGTAACCTCCTCCAGCCCCTACACCCCTCCCTATCTCTGTAACCTCATCCACCCCCTACAGCCCTCCCTATCTCTGTACCCTCCTCCAGCCCCTACTCCCCTCCCTATTTCTGTAACCTCCTCCAGTCCCTACTCCCCTCCCTATCTCTGTAACCTCCTCCAGCCCCCACAACCCTCCCTATCTCTGTACCCTCCTCCAGTACCTACAACTCTCCCTATCCCTGTAAACTCCTCCAGTCCCTACTCCCCTCCCTATCTCTTTAACCTCCTCCAAGCCCTCCTCCCCTCCCTATCTCTGTAACATCCTCCAGCCCCTACACCCCATCCTATCTCTGTAACCACCTCCAGCCCCTATACCCCTCCATATCTCTGTAACCTCATCCAGCCCCTCCACCCCTCCCTATCTCTTTAACCACCTCCAGACCCTACAACCCTCCGTATCTCTGTAACCTCCTCCAGCCTCTACAACCCTCCCTATCTCTGTAACCAACTCCAGCACCTACAACCCTCCCTATCTCTGTATTTCCTCCAGCCCCTACACCCCTCCCTATCTCTGTAACCACCTCCAGCCCCTACAACGCTCCCTATCTCTGTGAACTCCTCCATCTCTGACAACCCTCCCTATCTCTGTAAACTCCTCCAGCACATACAACCCTCCCTATCACTGTAACCTCCTCCAGAGCCTACAACCCTCCGTTTCTCTGTAACCTCCTCCAGCCCATAACACCCCTCCCTATCTCAGTAACCTCCTCCAGCCCACTACAACCCTCCCTACCTCTGTAACCTCCTCCAGCCCCTACAACCCTCCCTATCTCTGTTACCTACTCCAGCCCCTACAACCCTCCCTATCTCTGAATCCTCCTCCAGCCCCTACAACCCTCCCTATCTCTGTAAACTCCTCCAGCCCCTACAAACCTCCCTATCTTTGTAATCTCCTCCAGCCCCCTATAACCCACCCTATCTCACTAAACTCCTGCAGTACCAATACCCCTCCCTATCTCACTAACCTCCTACAATTGTTACTCCCCTCCCTATCTCTGTAACCTCCTCCAGCCCCTACACCCCTCCCTATCTCTGTAACCTCCTCCAGCCCCTACACCCCTCCCTATCTCTGTAACCTCCTCCAGTCCCTACACCCCTCCCTATCTCTGTAACCTCCTCCAGCACCTACAACCCTCCCTATCTCTGTAACATCCTCCAGCCCCCTACAACCCTCCCTATCTCTGTAACCTCCTCCAGCCCCTACACCTCTCCCTATCTCTGTAAGCTCCTCCAGTCCCTACAACCCTCCCTATCTCTGTACACTCCTCCAGCCCCTACAACCCTCCCTATCTCTGTAAAATCCGTCAGCCCCTACAATCCTCCATATCTCTGTGAACTCCTCCATCTCTGACAACACTCCCTAGCTCTGTAACCTCCTCCAGCCCTCTACAGCCCTCCCTACCTCTGTAACCTCCTCCAGCCCCTACACCCCTCTCTATCTCAGTAACATGCTCCAGCCCACTACAACCCTCCCTACCTCTGTAACCTCCTCCAGCCCCTACAAACCTCCCTATCTTGTGAAATCCTCCAGCTCTGAGCACCCTCCCTATCTCTGTAACATCCTCCAGCCCCCTAAAGCCCTCCCTACCTCTGTAACCTCCTCCAGCCCCTACAACCCTCCCTATCTCTGTAACCTCCTCCAGCCCCCTACAACCCTCCCTACCTCTGTAACCACCTCCAGCCCCTACACCCCTCCCTATCTCTGTAACCTCCTCCAGCCCCTACACCCCTCCCTATCTCTGTACCCTCCTCCAGCCCCTACTCCCCTCCCTAGCTCTGTAACCTCCTCAAGTCCGTACTCCCCTCCCTATCTCTGTAACCTCCTCCAGCCCCCAAAACCCTCCCTATCTCTGTACCCTCCTCCAGTACCTACAACTCTCCCTATCCATGTAAACTCCTCCAGTCCCTACACCCCTCCCTATCTCTGTAACCTCCTCCAGCCCATACACCCATCCCTATCTCTGTAACCTCCTCCAGCCCCCTACAGCCCTCCCTACCTCTGTAAACTCCTCCAGCCCCTACAACCCTCCCTATCTCTGTTACCTCCTCCAGCCCCTACTACCCTCCCTATCGCTGTAACCTCCTCCAGCCCCTACACCCCTCACTATCTCTGTACCCTCCTCCAGCCCCTACTCACCTCCCCATCTCTGTAACCTCCTCCAGTCCCTACTCACCTCCCTATCTCTGTAACCTCCTCCAGCCCCAACAACCCTCCCTATCTCTGTTCCCTCCTCCAGTACCTACAACTCTCCCTATCCCTGTAAACTCCTCCAGTCCCTACTATCCTCCCTATCTCTGTAACCTCCTCCAGCCCCTACACCCCTCCCTCTATCTGTACCCTCCTCCAGCCCCTACTCCCCTCCCTATCTCTGTAACCTCCTCCAGCCCCCTACAACCCTCTCTACCTCTGTAACCTCCTCCAGCCCCTACACCCCTCCCTATCTCTGTAACCTCCTCCAGCCCCTACACCTCTCCCTATCTCTGTACCCTTCTCCAGCCCCAACTCCCCTCCCTATCTCTGTAACCTCCTCCAGTCCCTACTCCCTTCCTATCTCTGTAACCTCCTCCAGCGCCCACAACCCTCCCTATCTCTGTAACCTCCTCCAGTCCCTACTCCCCTCCCTATCTCTGTAACCTCCTCCAGCGCCCACAACCCTCCCTATCTCTGTACCCTCCTCCAGTACCTACAACTCTCCCTATCTCTGTAAACTCCTCCAGTCCCTACTCTCCTCCCTATCTCTGCAACCTCCTCCAAGCCCTACACTTCTCCCCATCTCTGTCACCTCCTCCAGCCCCTTCAACCTCTCTATCTCTGTAAGCTCCTCCAGCCCCTGCAACCCTCCCTATCTCTGTAAACTCCTACAGCCCCTACAATCCTCCCTATCTCTGGAACCTCCTCCAGCCCCGTATAACCCACCCTATCTCACTAACCTCCTGCAGTACGTACACCCCTCCCTATCTCACTAACCTCCTCCAGTCGCTACTCCCCTCCCTATCTCTGTAACCTCTTACAGACCCGACATCCCTCCCTTTCTCTGAAACCTCCTCCAGCCCCCTACACTCCTCCCTGTCTCTGTAACCTCCTCCAGCCCATAACACCCCTCCCTATCTCAGTAACCTCCTCCAGCCCACTACAACCCTCCCTACCTCTGTAACCTCCTCCAGCCCCTACAACCCTCCCTATCTCTGTTACCTACTCCAGCCCCTACAACCCTCCCTATCTCTGAATCCTCCTCCAGCCCCTACAACCCTCCCTATCTCTGTAAACTCCTCCAGCCCCTACAAACCTCCCTATCTTTGTAATCTCCTCCAGCCCCCTATAACCCACCCTATCTCACTAAACTCCTGCAGTACCAATACCCCTCCCTATCTCACTAACCTCCTACAATTGTTACTCCCCTCCCTATCTCTGTAACCTCCTCCAGCCCCTACACCCCTCCCTATCTCTGTAACCTCCTCCAGCCCCTACACCCCTCCCTATCTCTGTAACCTCCTCCAGTCCCTACACCCCTCCCTATCTCTGTAACCTCCTCCAGCACCTACAACCCTCCCTATCTCTGTAACATCCTCCAGCCCCCTACAACCCTCCCTATCTCTCTAACCTCCTCCAGCCCCTACACCTCTCCCTATCTCTGTAAGCTCCTCCAGTCCCTACAACCCTCCCTATCTCTGTACACTCCTCCAGCCCCTACAACCTTCCCTATCTCTGTAACATCCGTCAGCCCCTACAATCCTCCATATCTCTGTGAACTCCTCCATCTCTGACAACACTCCCTAGCTCTGTAACCTCCTCCAGCCCTCTACAGCCCTCCCTACCTCTGTAACCTCCTCCAGCCCCTACACCCCTCTCTATCTCAGTAACATGCTCCAGCCCACTACAACCCTCCCTACCTCTGTAACCTCCTCCAGCCCCTACAAACCTCCCTATCTTGTGAAATCCTCCAGCTCTGAGCAACCTCCCTATCTCTGTAACATCCTCCAGCCCCCTAAAGCCCTCCCTACCTCTGTAACCTCCTCCAGCCCCTACAACTCTCCCTATCTCTGTAACCTCCTCCAGCCCCCTACAACCCTCCCTACCTCTGTAACCACCTCCAGCCCCTACACCCCTCCCTATCTCTGTAACCTCCTCCAGCCCCTACACCCCTCCCTATCTCTGTACCCTCCTCCAGCCCCTACTCCCCTCCCTATCTCTGTAACCTCCTCCAGCCCCCAAAACCCTCCCTATCTCTGTACCCTCCTCCAGTACCTACAACTCTCCCTATCCATGTAAACTCCTCCAGTCCCTACACCCCTCCCTATCTCTGTAACCTCCTCCAGCCCATACACCCATCCCTATCTCTGTAACCTCCTCCAGCCCCCTACAGCCCTCCCTACCTCTGTAAACTCCTCCAGCCCCTACAACCCTCCCTATCTCTGTACCCTCCTCCAGCCCCTACTCACCTCCCCATCTCTGTAACCTCCTCCAGTCCCTACTCACCTCCCTATCTCTGTAACCTCCTCCAGCCCCAACAACCCTCCCTATCTCTGTTCCCTCCTCCAGTACCTACAACTCTCCCTATCCCTGTAAACTCCTCCAGTCCCTACTATCCTCCCTATCTCTGTAACCTCCTCCAGCCCCTACACCCCTCCCTCTATCTGTACCCTCCTCCAGCCCCTACTCCCCTCCCTATCTCTGTAACCTCCTCCAGCCCCCTACAACCCTCTCTACCTCTGTAACCTCCTCCAGCCCCTACACCCCTCCCTATCTCTGTAACCTCATACAGCCCCTACACCTCTCCCTATCTCTGTACCCTTCTCCAGCCCCAACTCCCCTCCCTATCTCTGTAACCTCCTCCAGTCCCTACTCCCTTCCTATCTCTGTAACCTCCTCCAGCGCCCACAACCCTCCCTATCTCTGTAACCTCCTCCAGTCCCTACTCCCCTCCCTATCTCTGTAACCTCCTCCAGCGCCCACAACCCTCCCCTATCTCTGTACCCTCCTCCAGTACCTACAACTCTCCCTATCTCTGTAAACTCCTCCAGTCCCTACTCTCCTCCCTATCTCTGCAACCTCCTCCAAGCCCTACACTTCTCCCCATCTCTGTCACCTCCTCCAGCCCCTTCAACCTCTCTATCTCTGTAAGCTCCTCCAGCCCCTGCAACCCTCCCTATCTCTGTAAACTCCTACAGCCCCTACAATCCTCCCTATCTCTGGAACCTCCTCCAGCCCCGTATAACCCACCCTATCTCACTAACCTCCTGCAGTACGTACACCCCTCCCTATCTCACTAACCTCCTCCAGTCGCTACTCCCCTCCCTATCTCTGTAACCTCTTACAGACCCGACATCCCTCCCTTTCTCTGAAACCTCCTCCAGCCCCCTACACTCCTCCCTGTCTCTGTAACCTCCTCAAGCCCATAAACCCCTCCCTTTGTCTATAACCTCCACCAGACCCCACATCCCTATATTTTTAACCTCCTCCAGTACTTACACCCTTCCCTATCTCTGTACCCTCCTCCGGTACCTACAACTCTCCCTATCCCTGTAAACTCCTCCAGTCCCTACTCCCCTCCCTATCTCTGTAAACTCCTCCAAGCCCTCCACCCCTCCCTATCTCTGTAACCTCCTCCAGCACCTACACCCCTTCCTATCTCTGTAACCACCTCCAGCCCCTATACCCCTCCCTATCTCTGTTACCTCCTCCAGTCCCCTACACCCCTCCCTATCTCTCTAACCTCCTCCTGCCCCTACACATCTCTCTATCCCTGTAACCTCCTCCAGCCCCTACAAACTCTCTATCTCTGTAAGCTCTTCCAGCCCCTACAACCCTCCCTATCTCTGTAAACTCCACCAGCACCTACAACCCTCCCTATCTCTGTAACCTCCTCCAGCCCCTACACCCCTCCCTATCTCTGTAACCTTCTCCAGCCCCTACACCCCTTCCTATCTCTGTAACCAACTCCAGCCTCTATACCCCACCCTATTTCTGTAACCGCCTCCAGCCCATATACCCCTCCCTATCTCTGTAACCTCCTCCAGTACCTACACCTCTCCCTATCTCAGTAACCTCCTCCAGCCCACTACAACCCTCCCTACCTCTGTAACCTCCTCCAGACCCTACAACCCTCCCTATCTCTGTAACCTCCGCCAGCCCCCTACAACCCTCCCTACCTCTGTAACCTCCTCCAGCCCCTACACCCCTCCCTATCTCTGTAACCTCCTCCAGTCTCTACAACCATCCCTATCTCTGTAACCTCCTCCAGCCCCTACACCCCTCCCTATCTCTGTAACCTCCTCCAGTACCTACAACTCTCCCTATCTCTGTAACCTCCTCCAGCCCCTACACCCCTCCCTATCTCTGTAACCTCCTCCAGTACTTACAACCCTCCGTATCTCTGTAACCTCCTCCAGCCCCTACACCCCTCCCTATCTCTTTAACCACCTCCAGCCCCTACAACCCTCCGTATCTCTGTAACCTCCTCCAGCCCCTACAACCCTCCCTATCTCTGTAACCACCTCCAGTCCCTACAACCCTCCCTATCTCTGTAATTCCTCCAGCCCCTCCACCCCTCCCTATCTCTGTAGCCACCTCCAGCCCCTACAACCATTCCTATTTCTGTAACCTCTTACAGCCCTGACACCCCTCCCTTTCTCTGAAACCTCCTCCAGCCCCCTACACACCTCCCTGTCTCTGTAACCTCCTCAAGCCCATACACCCCTCCCTTTGTCTATAACCTCCACCAGCCCCCACATCCCTATCTTTTTAACCTCCTCCAGTACTTACACCCTTCCCTATCTCTGTACCCTCCTCCAGTACCTACAAATCTCCCTATCACTGTAAACTCCTCCAGTCCCTACTCTCCTCCCTATCTCTGTAAACTCCTCCAAGCCCTCCCCCCTCCCTATCTCTGTAACCTCCTCCAGCCCCTACACCCCTTCCTATCTCTGTAACCACCTCCAGCCCCTATACCCCTCCCTATCTCTGTAACCTCCTCCAGCCCATACACCCATCCCTATCTCAGTAACCTCCTCCAGCCCCTACACCCCTCCCTATCTCTGTAACCTCCTCCAGTCTCTACAACCATCCCTATCTTTGTAACCTCCTCCAGCCCCTACACCCCTCCCTATCTCTGTAACCTCCTCCAGTACCTACAACTCTCCGTATCTCTGTAACCTCCTCCAGCCCCTACAAACTCTCTATCTCTGTAAGCTCCTCCAGCCCCTACAACCCTCCATATCTCTGTAAACTCCACCAGCACCTACAACCCTCCCTATCTCTGTAACCTCCTCCAGCCCCTACACCCCTCCCTATCTCTGTAACCTTCTCCAGCCCCTACACTCCTTCCTATCTCTGTAACCAACTCCAGCCTCTATACCCCACCCTATTTCTGTAACCGCCTCCAGCCCATATACCCCTCCCTATCTCTGTAATCTCCTCCAGTACCTACACCTCTCCCTATCTCAGAAACCTCCTCCAGCCCACTACAACCCTCCCTACCTCTGTAACCTCCTCCAGACCCTACAACCCTCCCTATCTCTGTAACCTCCTCCAGCCCCCTACAACCCTCCCTACCTCTGTAACCTCCTCCAGCCCCTACAGCCCTCCCGATGTCTGTAACCTCCTCCAGCCTCTACAACCCTCCCTATCTCTGTAACCTCCTCCAGCCCCTACACCCCTCCCTATCTCTGTAACCTCCTCCAGTACCTACAACCCTCCGTATCTCTGTAACCTCCTCCAGCCCCTACACCCCTCCCTATCTCTTTAACCACCTCCAGCCCCTACAACCCTCCGTATCTCTGTAACCTCCTCCAGCCCCTACAACCCTCCCTATCTCTGTAACCACCTCCAGTCCCTACAACCCTCCCTATCTCTGTAATTCCTCCAGCCCCTCCACCCCTCCCTATCTCTGTAGCCACCTCCAGCCCCTACAACCATTCCTATTTCTGTAACCTCTTACAGCCCTGACACCCCTCCCTTTCTCTGAAACCTCCTCCAGCCCCCTACACACCTCCCTGTCTCTGTAACCTCCTCAAGCCCATACACCCCTCCCTTTGTCTATAACCTCCACCAGCCCCCACATCCCTATCTTTTTAACCTCCTCCAGTACTTACACCCTTCCCTATCTCTGTACCCTCCTCCAGTACCTACAAATCTCCCTATCACTGTAAACTCCTCCAGTCCCTACTCTCCTCCCTATCTCTGTAAACTCCTCCAAGCCCTCCCCCCTCCCTATCTCTGTAACCTCCTCCAGCCCCTACACCCCTTCCTATCTCTGTAACCACCTCCAGCCCCTATACCCCTCCCTATCTCTGTAACCTCCTCCAGCCCATACACCCATCCCTATCTCAGTAACCTCCTCCAGCCCCTACACCCCTCCCTATCTCTGTAACCTCCTCCAGTCTCTACAACCATCCCTATCTCTGTAACCTCCTCCAGCCCCTACACCCCTCCCTATCTCTGTAACCTCCTCCAGTACCTACAACTCTCCCTATCTCTGTAACCTCCTCCAGCCCCTACACCCCTCCCTATCTCTGTAACCTCCTCCAGTACTTACAACCCTCCGTATCTCTGTAACCTCCTCCAGCCCCTACACCCCTCCCTATCTCTTTAACCACCTCCAGCCCCTACAACCCTCCGTATCTCTGTAACCTCCTCCAGCCCCTACAAACTCTCTATCTCTGTAAGCTCCTCCAGCCCCTACAACCCTCCATATCTCTGTAAACTCCACCAGCACCTACAACCCTCCCTATCTCTGTAACCTCCTCCAGCCCCTACACCCCTCCCTATCTCTGTAACCTTCTCCAGCCCCTACACCCCTTCCTATCTCTGTAACCAACTCCAGCCTCTATACCCCACCCTATTTCTGTAACCGCCTCCAGCCCATATACCCCTCCCTATCTCTGTAACCTCCTCCAGTACCTACACCTCTCCCTATCTCAGAAACCTCCTCCAGCCCACTACAACCGACCCTACCTCTGTAACCTCCTCCAGACCCTACAACCCACCCTATCTCTGTAAACTCCTCCAGCCCCCTACAACCCTCCCTACCTCTGTAACCTCCTCCAGCCCCTACAGCCCTCCCTATGTCTGTAACCTCCTCCAGCCTCTACAACCCTCCCTATCTCTGTAACCTCCTCCAGCCCCTACACCCCTCCCTATCTCTGTAACCTCCTCCAGTACCTACAACTCTCCCTATCTCTGTAACCTCCTCCAGCCCCTACACCCCTCCCTATCTCTGTAACCTCCTCCAGTACTTACAACGCTCCGTATCTCTGTAACCTCCTCCAGCCCCTACACCCCTCCCTATCTCTTTAACCACCTCCAGCCCCTACAACCCTCCGTATCTCTGTAACCTCCTCCAGCCCCCTACACACCTCCCTGTCTCTGTAACCTCCTCAAGCCCATACACCCCTCCCTTTGTCTATAACCTCCACCAGCCCCCACATCCCTATCTTTTTAACCTCCTCCAGTACTTACACCCTTCCCTATCTCTGTACCCTCCTCCAGTACCTACAAATCTCCCTATCACTGTAAACTCCTCCAGTCCCTACTCTCCTCCCTATCTCTGTAAACTCCTCCAAGCCCTCCCCCCTCCCTATCTCTGTAACCTCCTCCAGCCCCTACACCCCTTCCTATCTCTGTAACCACCTCCAGCCCCTATACCCCTCCCTATCTCTGTAACCTCCTCCAGCCCATACACCCATCCCTATCTCAGTAACCTCCTCCAGCCCACTACAACCCTCCCTTCCTCTGTAACCTCCTCCAGCCCCTACAACACTCCCTATCTCTGTGAACTCCTCCATCTCTGACAACCCTCCCTATCTCTGTAACCTCCTCCAGCCCCCTACAGCCCTCCCTACCTCTGTAAACTCCTCCAGCCCCTACAACCCTCCCTATCTCTGTTACCTACTCCAGCCCCTACAACCCTCCCTATCTCTGTATCCTCCTTCAGCCCCGTACACCCTCCCTACCTCTGTAACCTCCTCCAGCCCCTACAACCCTCCCTATGTCTGAAACCTCCTCCAGCCCCTACACCCCTCCCTATCTCTGTACCCTCCTCCAGCCCCTACTCCCCTCCCTAAATCTGTAACCTCCTCCAGTCCCTACTCACCTCCCTCTCTCTGTAACCTCCTCCAGCCCCAACAACCCTCCCTATCTCTGTTCCCTCCTCCAGTACCTACAACTCTCCCTATCCCTGTAAACTCCTCCAGTCCCTACTATCCTCCCTATCTCTGTAACCTCCTCCAGCCCCTACACCCCTCCCTCTATCTGTACCCTCCTCCAGCCCCTACTCCCCTCCCTATCTCTGTAACCTCCTCCAGCCCCCTACAACCCTCTCTACCTCTGTAACCTCCTCCAGCCCCTACACCCCTCCCTATCTCTGTAACCTCCTCCAGCCCCTACACCTCTCCCTATCTCTGTACCCTTCTCCAGCCCCAACTCCCCTCCCTATCTCTGTAACCTCCTCCAGTCCCTACTCCCTTCCTATCTCTGTAACCTCCTCCAGCGCCCACAACCCTCCCTATCTCTGTAACCTCCTCCAGTCCCTACTCCCCTCCCTATCTCTGTAACCTCCTCCAGCGCCCACAACCCTCCCTATCTCTGTACCCTCCTCCAGTACCTACAACTCTCCCTATCTCTGTAAACTCCTCCAGTCCCTACTCTCCTCCCTATCTCTGCAACCTCCTCCAAGCCCTACACTTCTCCCCATCTCTGTCACCTCCTCCAGCCCCTTCAACCTCTCTATCTCTGTAAGCTCCTCCAGCCCCTGCAACCCTCCCTATCTCTGTAAACTCCTACAGCCCCTACAATCCTCCCTATCTCTGGAACCTCCTCCAGCCCCGTATAACCCACCCTATCTCACTAACCTCCTGCAGTACGTACACCCCTCCCTATCTCACTAACCTCCTCCAGTCGCTACTCCCCTCCCTATCTCTGTAACCTCTTACAGACCCGACATCCCTCCCTTTCTCTGAAACCTCCTCCAGCCCCCTACACTCCTCCCTGTCTCTGTAACCTCCTCAAGCCCATAAACCCCTCCCTTTGTCTATAACCTCCACCAGACCCCACATCCCTATATTTTTAACCTCCTCCAGTACTTACACCCTTCCCTATCTCTGTACCCTCCTCCGGTACCTACAACTCTCCCTATCCCTGTAAACTCCTCCAGTCCCTACTCCCCTCCCTATCTCTGTAAACTCCTCCAAGCCCTCCACCCCTCCCTATCTCTGTAACCTCCTCCAGCACCTACACCCCTTCCTATCTCTGTAACCACCTCCAGCCCCTATACCCCTCCCTATCTCTGTTACCTCCTCCAGTCCCCTACACCCCTCCCTATCTCTCTAACCTCCTCCTGCCCCTACACATCTCTCTATCCCTGTAACCTCCTCCAGCCCCTACAAACTCTCTATCTCTGTAAGCTCTTCCAGCCCCTACAACCCTCCCTATCTCTGTAAACTCCACCAGCACCTACAACCCTCCCTATCTCTGTAACCTCCTCCAGCCCCTACACCCCTCCCTATCTCTGTAACCTTCTCCAGCCCCTACACCCCTTCCTATCTCTGTAACCAACTCCAGCCTCTATACCCCACCCTATTTCTGTAACCGCCTCCAGCCCATATACCCCTCCCTATCTCTGTAACCTCCTCCAGTACCTACACCTCTCCCTATCTCAGTAACCTCCTCCAGCCCACTACAACCCTCCCTACCTCTGTAACCTCCTCCAGACCCTACAACCCTCCCTATCTCTGTAACCTCCGCCAGCCCCCTACAACCCTCCCTACCTCTGTAACCTCCTCCAGCCCCTACACCCCTCCCTATCTCTGTAACCTCCTCCAGTCTCTACAACCATCCCTATCTCTGTAACCTCCTCCAGCCCCTACACCCCTCCCTATCTCTGTAACCTCCTCCAGTACCTACAACTCTCCCTATCTCTGTAACCTCCTCCAGCCCCTACACCCCTCCCTATCTCTGTAACCTCCTCCAGTACTTACAACCCTCCGTATCTCTGTAACCTCCTCCAGCCCCTACACCCCTCCCTATCTCTTTAACCACCTCCAGCCCCTACAACCCTCCGTATCTCTGTAACCTCCTCCAGCCCCTACAACCCTCCCTATCTCTGTAACCACCTCCAGTCCCTACAACCCTCCCTATCTCTGTAATTCCTCCAGCCCCTCCACCCCTCCCTATCTCTGTAGCCACCTCCAGCCCCTACAACCATTCCTATTTCTGTAACCTCTTACAGCCCTGACACCCCTCCCTTTCTCTGAAACCTCCTCCAGCCCCCTACACACCTCCCTGTCTCTGTAACCTCCTCAAGCCCATACACCCCTCCCTTTGTCTATAACCTCCACCAGCCCCCACATCCCTATCTTTTTAACCTCCTCCAGTACTTACACCCTTCCCTATCTCTGTACCCTCCTCCAGTACCTACAAATCTCCCTATCACTGTAAACTCCTCCAGTCCCTACTCTCCTCCCTATCTCTGTAAACTCCTCCAAGCCCTCCCCCCTCCCTATCTCTGTAACCTCCTCCAGCCCCTACACCCCTTCCTATCTCTGTAACCACCTCCAGCCCCTATACCCCTCCCTATCTCTGTAACCTCCTCCAGCCCATACACCCATCCCTATCTCAGTAACCTCCTCCAGCCCCTACACCCCTCCCTATCTCTGTAACCTCCTCCAGTCTCTACAACCATCCCTATCTCTGTAACCTCCTCCAGCCCCTACACCCCTCCCTATCTCTGTAACCTCCTCCAGTACCTACAACTCTCCGTATCTCTGTAACCTCCTCCAGCCCCTACAAACTCTCTATCTCTGTAAGCTCCTCCAGCCCCTACAACCCTCCATATCTCTGTAAACTCCACCAGCACCTACAACCCTCCCTATCTCTGTAACCTCCTCCAGCCCCTACACCCCTCCCTATCTCTGTAACCTTCTCCAGCCCCTACACTCCTTCCTATCTCTGTAACCAACTCCAGCCTCTATACCCCACCCTATTTCTGTAACCGCCTCCAGCCCATATACCCCTCCCTATCTCTGTAATCTCCTCCAGTACCTACACCTCTCCCTATCTCAGAAACCTCCTCCAGCCCACTACAACCCTCCCTACCTCTGTAACCTCCTCCAGACCCTACAACCCTCCCTATCTCTGTAACCTCCTCCAGCCCCCTACAACCCTCCCTACCTCTGTAACCTCCTCCAGCCCCTACAGCCCTCCCGATGTCTGTAACCTCCTCCAGCCTCTACAACCCTCCCTATCTCTGTAACCTCCTCCAGCCCCTACACCCCTCCCTATCTCTGTAACCTCCTCCAGTACCTACAACCCTCCGTATCTCTGTAACCTCCTCCAGCCCCTACACCCCTCCCTATCTCTTTAACCACCTCCAGCCCCTACAACCCTCCGTATCTCTGTAACCTCCTCCAGCCCCTACAACCCTCCCTATCTCTGTAACCACCTCCAGTCCCTACAACCCTCCCTATCTCTGTAATTCCTCCAGCCCCTCCACCCCTCCCTATCTCTGTAGCCACCTCCAGCCCCTACAACCATTCCTATTTCTGTAACCTCTTACAGCCCTGACACCCCTCCCTTTCTCTGAAACCTCCTCCAGCCCCCTACACACCTCCCTGTCTCTGTAACCTCCTCAAGCCCATACACCCCTCCCTTTGTCTATAACCTCCACCAGCCCCCACATCCCTATCTTTTTAACCTCCTCCAGTACTTACACCCTTCCCTATCTCTGTACCCTCCTCCAGTACCTACAAATCTCCCTATCACTGTAAACTCCTCCAGTCCCTACTCTCCTCCCTATCTCTGTAAACTCCTCCAAGCCCTCCCCCCTCCCTATCTCTGTAACCTCCTCCAGCCCCTACACCCCTTCCTATCTCTGTAACCACCTCCAGCCCCTATACCCCTCCCTATCTCTGTAACCTCCTCCAGCCCATACACCCATCCCTATCTCAGTAACCTCCTCCAGCCCCTACACCCCTCCCTATCTCTGTAACCTCCTCCAGTCTCTACAACCATCCCTATCTCTGTAACCTCCTCCAGCCCCTACACCCCTCCCTATCTCTGTAACCTCCTCCAGTACCTACAACTCTCCCTATCTCTGTAACCTCCTCCAGCCCCTACACCCCTCCCTATCTCTGTAACCTCCTCCAGTACTTACAACCCTCCGTATCTCTGTAACCTCCTCCAGCCCCTACACCCCTCCCTATCTCTTTAACCACCTCCAGCCCCTACAACCCTCCGTATCTCTGTAACCTCCTCCAGCCCCTACAAACTCTCTATCTCTGTAAGCTCCTCCAGCCCCTACAACCCTCCATATCTCTGTAAACTCCACCAGCACCTACAACCCTCCCTATCTCTGTAACCTCCTCCAGCCCCTACACCCCTCCCTATCTCTGTAACCTTCTCCAGCCCCTACACCCCTTCCTATCTCTGTAACCAACTCCAGCCTCTATACCCCACCCTATTTCTGTAACCGCCTCCAGCCCATATACCCCTCCCTATCTCTGTAACCTCCTCCAGTACCTACACCTCTCCCTATCTCAGAAACCTCCTCCAGCCCACTACAACCGACCCTACCTCTGTAACCTCCTCCAGACCCTACAACCCACCCTATCTCTGTAAACTCCTCCAGCCCCCTACAACCCTCCCTACCTCTGTAACCTCCTCCAGCCCCTACAGCCCTCCCTATGTCTGTAACCTCCTCCAGCCTCTACAACCCTCCCTATCTCTGTAACCTCCTCCAGCCCCTACACCCCTCCCTATCTCTGTAACCTCCTCCAGTACCTACAACTCTCCCTATCTCTGTAACCTCCTCCAGCCCCTACACCCCTCCCTATCTCTGTAACCTCCTCCAGTACTTACAACGCTCCGTATCTCTGTAACCTCCTCCAGCCCCTACACCCCTCCCTATCTCTTTAACCACCTCCAGCCCCTACAACCCTCCGTATCTCTGTAACCTCCTCCAGCCCCCTACACACCTCCCTGTCTCTGTAACCTCCTCAAGCCCATACACCCCTCCCTTTGTCTATAACCTCCACCAGCCCCCACATCCCTATCTTTTTAACCTCCTCCAGTACTTACACCCTTCCCTATCTCTGTACCCTCCTCCAGTACCTACAAATCTCCCTATCACTGTAAACTCCTCCAGTCCCTACTCTCCTCCCTATCTCTGTAAACTCCTCCAAGCCCTCCCCCCTCCCTATCTCTGTAACCTCCTCCAGCCCCTACACCCCTTCCTATCTCTGTAACCACCTCCAGCCCCTATACCCCTCCCTATCTCTGTAACCTCCTCCAGCCCATACACCCATCCCTATCTCAGTAACCTCCTCCAGCCCACTACAACCCTCCCTTCCTCTGTAACCTCCTCCAGCCCCTACAACACTCCCTATCTCTGTGAACTCCTCCATCTCTGACAACCCTCCCTATCTCTGTAACCTCCTCCAGCCCCCTACAGCCCTCCCTACCTCTGTAAACTCCTCCAGCCCCTACAACCCTCCCTATCTCTGTTACCTACTCCAGCCCCTACAACCCTCACTATCTCTGTATCCTCCTTCAGCCCCGTACACCCTCCCTACCTCTGTAACCTCCTCCAGCCCCTACAACCCTCCCTATGTCTGAAACCTCCTCCAGCCCCTACACCCCTCCCTATCTCTGTACCCTCCTCCAGCCCCTACTCCCCTCCCTAAATCTGTAACCTCCTCCAGTCCCTACTCACCTCCCTCTCTCTGTAACCTCCTCCAGCCCCCACAACCCTCCCTATCTCTGTTCCCTGCTCCAGTACCTACAACTCTCCCTATCCCTGTAAACTCCTCCAGTCCCTACTCTCCTCCCTATCTCTGTAACCTCCTCCAGCCCCTACACCCCTCCCTCTCTCTCTCTGTACCCTCCTCCAGCCCCTACTCCCCTCCCTATCTCTGTAACCTCCTCCCGCCCCCTACAACCCTACCTCTGTAACCTCCTCCAGCCCCTACACCCCTCCCTATCTCTGTAACCTCCTACAGCCCCTAAACCTCTCCCTGTCTCTGTACCCTCCTCCAGCCCCAACTCCCCTCCCTATCTCTGTAATCTCCTCCAGTCCCTACTCCCCTCCCTATCTCTGTAACCTCCTCCAGCGCCCACAACCCTCCCTATCTCTATAAGCTCCTCCAGTCCCTACTCCCCTCCCTATCTCTGTAACCTCCTCCAGCGCCCACAACCCTCCCTATCTCTGTACCCTCCTCCAGTACCTACAACTCTCCCTATCTCTGTAAACTCCTCCAGTCCCTACACTCCTCCCTATCTCTGTAACCTCCTCAAGTCCCTACACCCCTCCCTATCTCTGTAACCTCCTCCAGTCCCTACACCCCTATCTCTGTAACCTCCTGCAGTCCCTACAATCCTCCCTATCTCTGTAACCTCCTCCAGCCCCCTACACCCCTCCCTATCACTGTAACCTCCTCCAGTCCCTACACCCCTCCCTATCTCTGTAACCTCCTCCAGCACCTACAACCCTCCCTATCTCTGTAACCTCCTCCAGCCCCCTACACCCCTCCCTATCACTCTAACCTACTCCAGCCCCTACACCTCTCTCTTTCTCTGTAACCTCCTCCAGCCCCTACAACCTCCCTATCTCTCTAACCTACTCCTGCCCCTACACCTCTCCCTATCTCTGTACACTCCTCCTGCCCCTACAACCCTCCCTATCTCTGTAACCTCCTCCAGCCCCTACACCCCTCCCTATCTCTGTAACCTCCTCCAGCCCCTACACCCCTCCCTATCTCTGTAACCTCCTCCAGCCCCTACACCCCTCCCTATCTCTGTAACCTCCTCCAGCCCCTACACCCCTCCCTAAATCTGTAACCTCCTCCAGCCCCTACACCCCTCCCTAGCTCTGTAACCTCCTCCAGCCCATACACCCCTCCCTACCTCTGTAACCTCCTCCATCCCTACAATCCTCCCTATCTCTGTAACCTCCTCGAGCCCCCTACACCCCTCCCTATCTCTGTAACCTCCTCCATCCCTACACCCCTCCCTATCTCTGTAACCTCCTCCAGCCCCCTACATCCCTCCCTATCTCTGTAACCTCCTCCAGCACCTACAACCCTCCCTTTCTCTGTAACCTCCTCCAGCCCCCTACACCCCTCCCTATCTCTCTAACCTCCTCCACCCCCTACACCTCTCTCTATCTCTGTAACCTCCTCCAGCCCCTACCAGCTCTCTATCTCTGTAAGATCCTCTAGCCCCTACAACCCTCCCTTATCTCTGTAAACTCCTCCAGCCACTACAACCCTCCCTATCTCTGTAACCACCTCCAGTCCCTACACCCCTCCCGATCTCTGTAACCTCCTCCAGCCCCTACACCCCTCCCTATCTCTGTAACCTCCTCCAGCCCCTACACCCCTCCCTATCTCTGTAATCACCTCCAGCCCCTAAAACCCTCCCTTTCTCTGTAACATCCTCCAGCCCATACAACCCTCCCTATCTCTGTAACCTCCTCCAGACCCTACAACCCTCTTTTTCTCTGTAACCTCCTCCAGCCCCTACAACCCTCCCTATCTCTATAACCTACACCAGCCCCTACACCCCTCCCTATCTCTGTAACCTCCTCCAGTACCTACAACCCTCCCTATCTCTGTAACCTCCTCCAGCCCCCACACCCCTCCCTATCTCTGTAACCTCCTCCAGTACCTACACCCCTCCCTATCTCTGTAACCTCCTCCAGCACTTACACCCTTCCCTATCTCTCTAACCTCCTCCAGCCCCTACACCCCTCCCTATCTCTGTAACCTCCTCCAGCCCCTACAGCCATCCCTATCTCTGTAACCTCCTCCAGCCCCTACACCCCTCCCTATCTCTGTAACCACCTCCAGCCCCTACAACCCTCCCTATTTCTGTAACCTCTTACAGCCCCTACACCCCTCCCTTTCTCTGTAACCTCCTCCAGTACCTACACCCCTCCCTATCTCTGTTACCTCCTCCACCCCCTACACCCCTCCCTATCTCTGTCACCTCCTCCAGCCCCTACACCCTTCCCTATCTCTGTCACCTCCTCCAACCCCTACACCCTTCCCTATCTCTGTAACCTCCTCCAGTACCTACAACTCTCCCTATCTCTGTAACCTCCTCCAGCCCCTACACCCCTCCCTATCTCTGTAACCTCCTCCAGTACTTACAACCCTCCGTATCTCTGTAACCTCCTCCAGCCCCTACACCCCTCCCTATCTCTTTAACCACCTCCAGCCCCTACAACCCTCCGTATCTCTGTAACCTCCTCCAGCCCCTACAACCCTCCCTATCTCTGTAACCACCTCCAGTCCCTACAACCCTCCCTATCTCTGTAATTCCTCCAGCCCCTCCACCCCTCCCTATCTCTGTAGCCACCTCCAGCCCCTACAACCATTCCTATTTCTGTAACCTCTTACAGCCCTGACACCCCTCCCTTTCTCTGAAACCTCCTCCAGCCCCCTACACACCTCCCTGTCTCTGTAACCTCCTCAAGCCCATACACCCCTCCCTTTGTCTATAACCTCCACCAGCCCCCACATCCCTATCTTTTTAACCTCCTCCAGTACTTACACCCTTCCCTATCTCTGTACCCTCCTCCAGTACCTACAAATCTCCCTATCACTGTAAACTCCTCCAGTCCCTACTCTCCTCCCTATCTCTGTAAACTCCTCCAAGCCCTCCCCCCTCCCTATCTCTGTAACCTCCTCCAGCCCCTACACCCCTTCCTATCTCTGTAACCACCTCCAGCCCCTATACCCCTCCCTATCTCTGTAACCTCCTCCAGCCCATACACCCATCCCTATCTCAGTAACCTCCTCCAGCCCCTACACCCCTCCCTATCTCTGTAACCTCCTCCAGTCTCTACAACCATCCCTATCTCTGTAACCTCCTCCAGCCCCTACACCCCTCCCTATCTCTGTAACCTCCTCCAGTACCTACAACTCTCCCTATCTCTGTAACCTCCTCCAGCCCCTACACCCCTCCCTATCTCTGTAACCTCCTCCAGTACTTACAACCCTCCGTATCTCTGTAACCTCCTCCAGCCCCTACACCCCTCCCTATCTCTTTAACCACCTCCAGCCCCTACAACCCTCCGTATCTCTGTAACCTCCTCCAGCCCCTACAAACTCTCTATCTCTGTAAGCTCCTCCAGCCCCTACAACCCTCCATATCTCTGTAAACTCCACCAGCACCTACAACCCTCCCTATCTCTGTAACCTCCTCCAGCCCCTACACCCCTCCCTATCTCTGTAACCTTCTCCAGCCCCTACACCCCTTCCTATCTCTGTAACCAACTCCAGCCTCTATACCCCACCCTATTTCTGTAACCGCCTCCAGCCCATATACCCCTCCCTATCTCTGTAACCTCCTCCAGTACCTACACCTCTCCCTATCTCAGAAACCTCCTCCAGCCCACTACAACCCACCCTACCTCTGTAACCTCCTCCAGACCCTACAACCCACCCTATCTCTGTAAACTCCTCCAGCCCCCTACAACCCTCCCTACCTCTGTAACCTCCTCCAGCCCCTACAGCCCTCCCTATGTCTGTAACCTCCTCCAGCCTCTACAACCCTCCCTATCTCTGTAACCTCCTCCAGCCCCTACAACCCTCCGTATCTCTGTAACCTCCTCCAGCCCCCTACACACCTCCCTGTCTCTGTAACCTCCTCAAGCCCATACACCCCTCCCTTTGTCTATAACCTCCACCAGCCCCCACATCCCTATCTTTTTAACCTCCTCCAGTACTTACACCCTTCCCTATCTCTGTACCCTCCTCCAGTACCTACAAATCTCCCTATCACTGTAAACTCCTCCAGTCCCTACTCTCCTCCCTATCTCTGTAAACTCCTCCAAGCCCTCCCCCCTCCCTATCTCTGTAACCTCCTCCAGCCCCTACACCCCTTCCTATCTCTGTAACCACCTCCAGCCCCTATACCCCTCCCTATCTCTGTAACCTCCTCCAGCCCATACACCCATCCCTATCTCAGTAACCTCCTCCAGCCCACTACAACCCTCCCTTCCTCTGTAACCTCCTCCAGCCCCTACAACACTCCCTATCTCTGTGAACTCCTCCATCTCTGACAACCCTCCCTATCTCTGTAACCTCCTCCAGCCCCCTACAGCCCTCCCTACCTCTGTAAACTCCTCCAGCCCCTACAACCCTCCCTATCTCTGTTACCTACTCCAGCCCCTACAACCCTCCCTATCTCTGTATCCTCCTTCAGCCCCGTACACCCTCCCTACCTCTGTAACCTCCTCCAGCCCCTACAACCCTCCCTATGTCTGAAACCTCCTCCAGCCCCTACACCCCTCCCTATCTCTGTACCCTCCTCCAGCCCCTACTCCCCTCCCTAAATCTGTAACCTCCTCCAGTCCCTACTCACCTCCCTCTCTCTGTAACCTCCTCCAGCCCCCACAACCCTCCCTATCTCTGTTCCCTGCTCCAGTACCTACAACTCTCCCTATCCCTGTAAACTCCTCCAGTCCCTACTCTCCTCCCTATCTCTGTAACCTCCTCCAGCCCCTACACCCCTCCCTCTCTCTCTCTGTACCCTCCTCCAGCCCCTACTCCCCTCCCTATCTCTGTAACCTCCTCCCGCCCCCTACAACCCTACCTCTGTAACCTCCTCCAGCCCCTACACCCCTCCCTATCTCTGTAACCTCCTACAGCCCCTACACCCCTCCCTGTCTCTGTACCCTCCTCCAGCCCCAACTCCCCTCCCTATCTCTGTAATCTCCTCCAGTCCCTACTCCCCTCCCTATCTCTGTAACCTCCTCCAGCGCCCACAACCCTCCCTATCTCTGTAAGCTCCTCCAGTCCCTACTCCCCTCCCTATCTCTGTAACCTCCTCCAGCGCCCACAACCCTCCCTATCTCTGTACCCTCCTCCAGTACCTACAACTCTCCCTATCTCTGTAAACTCCTCCAGTCCCTACACTCCTCCCTATCTCTGTAACCTCCTCAAGTCCCTACACCCCTCCCTATCTCTGTAACCTCCTCCAGTCCCTACACCCCTATCTCTGTAACCTCCTGCAGTCCCTACAATCCTCCCAATCTCTGTAACCTCCTCCAGCCCCCTACACCCCTCCCTATCACTGTAACCTCCTCCAGTCCCTACACCCCTCCCTATCTCTGTAACCTCCTCCAGCACCTACAACCCTCCCTATCTCTGTAACCTCCTCCAGCCCCCTACACCCCTCCCTATCTCTCTAACCTACTCCAGCCCCTACACCTCTCTCTTTCTCTGTAACCTCCTCCAGCCCCTACAACCTCCCTATCTCTCTAACCTACTCCTGCCCCTACACCTCTCCCTATCTCTGTACACTCCTCCTGCCCCTACAACCCTCCCTATCTCTGTAACCTCCTCCAGCCCCTACACCCCTCCCTATCTCTGTAACCTCCTCCAGCCCCTACACCCCTCCCTATCTCTGTAACCTCCTCCAGCCCCTACACCCCTCCCTATCTCTGTAACCTCCTCCAGCCCCTACACCCCTCCCTAAATCTGTAACCTCCTCCAGCCCCTACACCCCTCCCTAGCTCTGTAACCTCCTCCAGCCCATACACCCCTCCCTACCTCTGTAACCTCCTCCATCCCTACAATCCTCCCTATCTCTGTAACCTCCTCGAGCCCCCTACACCCCTCCCTATCTCTGTAACCTCCTCCATCCCTACACCCCTCCCTATCTCTGTAACCTCCTCCAGCCCCCTACATCCCTCCCTATCTCTGTAACCTCCTCCAGCACCTACAACCCTCCCTTTCTCTGTAACCTCCTCCAGCCCCCTACACCCCTCCCTATCTCTCTAACCTCCTCCACCCCCTACACCTCTCTCTATCTCTGTAACCTCCTCCAGCCCCTACCAGCTCTCTATCTCTGTAAGATCCTCTAGCCCCTACAACCCTCCCTTATCTCTGTAAACTCCTCCAGCCACTACAACCCTCCCTATCTCTGTAACCACCTCCAGCCCCTACACCCCTCCCGATCTCTGTAACCTCCTCCAGCCCCTACACCCCTCCCTATCTCTGTAACCTCCTCCAGCCCCTACACCCCTCCCTATCTCTGTAATCACCTCCAGCCCCTAAAACCCTCCCTTTCTCTGTAACATCCTCCAGCCCATACAACCCTCCCTATCTCTGTAACCTCCTCCAGACCCTACAACCCTCTTTTTCTCTGTAACCTCCTCCAGCCCCTACAACCCTCCCTATCTCTATAACCTACACCAGCCCCTACACCCCTCCCTATCTCTGTAACCTCCTCCAGTACCTACAACCCTCCCTATCTCTGTAACCTCCTCCAGCCCCCACACCCCTCCCTATCTCTGTAACCTCCTCCAGTACCTACACCCCTCCCCATCTCTGTAACCTCCTCCAGCACTTACACCCTTCCCTATCTCTCTAACCTCCTCCAGCCCCTACACCCCTCCCTATCTCTGTAACCTCCTCCAGCCCCTACAGCCATCCCTATCTCTGTAACCTCCTCCAGCCCCTACACCCCTCCCTATCTCTGTAACCACCTCCAGCCCCTACAACCCTCCCTATTTCTGTAACCTCTTACAGCCCCTACACCCCTCCCTTTCTCTGTAACCTCCTCCAGTACCTACACCCCTCCCTATCTCTGTTACCTCCTCCACCCCCTACACCCCTCCCTATCTCTGTCACCTCCTCCAGCCCCTACACCCTTCCCTATCTCTGTCACCTCCTCCAACCCCTACACCCTTCCCTATCTCTGTAACCTCCTCCAGCCCCTACACCCCTCCCTATCTCTGTAACCTCCTCCAGCCCCTACACCCCTCCCTATCTCTGTAACCTCCTCCAGTACCTACACCCCTCCCTATCTCTGTTACCTCCTCCAGTCCCTACAACCCTCCCTATCACTGTAACCACCTCCAGCCTCTACATCCCTCCCTATATTTGTAACCTCCTCCAGCCCCTACACCCTCCCTATCTCTGTAACCTCGTCCAGTACCTACACCCCTCCCTATCTCTGTAACCTCCTTCAGACCCTACAAACCTCCCTATCTCTGTAACCTCCTCCAGCCCCTACACCCCTCCCTATCTCTGTAATCACCTCCAGGCCCTACAACCCTCCCTTTCTCTGCAACATCCTCCAGCCCATACAACCCTCCCTATCTCTGTAACCTCCTCCAGACCCTACAAACCTCTTTTTCTCTGTAACCTCCTCCAGCCCCTACAACCCTCCCTATCTCTGTAACCTCCTCCAGCCCCCACACCCCTCCCTATCTCTGTAACCTCCTCCAGTACCTACACCCCTCCCTATCTCTGTAACCTCCTCCAGCACTTACACCCTTCCCTATCTCTCTAACCTCCTCCAGCCCCTACACCCCTCCCTATCTCTGTAACCTCCTCCAGCCCCTACACCCCTCCCTATCTCTGTAACCACCTCCAGCCCCTTCAACCCTCCCTATCTCTGTAACCTCCTCCAGCCCCTACACCCCTCCCTTTCTCTGTAACCTCCTCCAGCCCCTACACCCCTCCCTATCTCTGTAACCACCTCCAGCCCCTTCAACCCTCCCTATCTCTGTAACCTCCTCCAGCCCCTACACCCCTCCCTTTCTCTGTAACCTCCTCCAGCCCATACAACCCTCCCTACCTCTGTAACCTCCTCCAGACCCTACAACCTTCCCTATCTCTGTAACCTCCTCCAGCCGCTACACCCCTCCCTATCACTGTTACCTCCTCCAGCCCCCACACCCCTCCCTATCTCTGTAATCTCCTCCAGCCCCTACACTCCTCCCAACTCTGTAACCTCCAGTACCTACAACCCACCCTATCTCTATAACATCCTCCAGCCCCTACACCCCTCCCTATCTCTGGAACCACCTGCAGTCCCTACACCCCTCCCTATCTCTGTAACCTCCTCCAGCCCCCTACAGCCCTCCCTACCTCTGTAAACTCCTCCAGCCCCTTCAACCCTCCCTATCTCTGTTACCTACTCCAGCCCCTACAACCCTCCCTATCTCTGTATCCTCCTTCAGCCCCGTACAACCCTCCCTACCTCTGTAACCTCCTCCAGCCCCTACAACCCTCCCTATCTCTGTACCCTCCTCCAGCCCCTACTCCCCTCCCTAAATCTGTAACCTCCTCCAGTCCCTACTCACCTCCCTCTCTCTGTAACCTCCTCCAGCCCCCACAACCCTCCCTATCTCTGTTCCCTGCTCCAGTACCTACAACTCTCCCTATCCCTGTAAACTCCTCCAGTCCCTACTCTCCTCCCTATCTCTGTAACCTCCTCCAGCCCCTACACCCCTCCCTCTCTCTCTCTGTACCCTCCTCCAGCCCCTACTTCCCTCCCTATCTCTGTAACCTCCTCCCGCCCCCTACAACCCTCCCTACCTCTGTAACCTCCTCCAGCCCCTACACCCCTCCCTATCTCTGTAACCTCCTACAGCCCCTACACCCCTCCCTGTCTCTGTACCCTCCTCCAGCCCCAACTCCCCTCCCTATCTCTGTAACCTCCTCCAGTCCCTACTCCCCTCCCTATCTCTGTAACCTCCTCCAGCGCCCACAACCCTCCCTATCTCTGTAAGCTCCTCCAGTCCCTACTCCCCTCCCTATCTCTGTAACCTCCTCCAGCGCCCACAACCCTCCCTATCTCTGTACCCTCCTCCAGTACCTACAACTCTCCCTATCTCTGTAAACTCCTCCAGTCCCTACTCTCCTCCCTATCTCTGTAACCTCCTCAAGTCCCTACACCCCTCCCTATCTCTGTAACCTCCTCCAGTCCCTACACCCCTATCTCTGTAACCTCCTGCAGTCCCTACAATCCTCCCTATCTCTGTAACCTCCTCCAGCCCCCTACACCCCTCCCTATCTCTGTAACCTCCTCCAGCCCCTACACCCCTCCCTATCTCTGTAACCTCCTCCAGTCCCTACACCCCTCCCTATCTCTGTAACCTCCTCCAGTCCCTACACCCCTCCCTATCTCTGTAACCTCCTCCAGCACCTACAACCCTCCCTATCTCTGTAACCTCCTCCAGCCCCCTACACCCCTCCCTATCTCTCTAACCTACTCCAGCCCCTACACCTCTCTCTTTCTCTGTAACCTCCTCCAGCCCCTACAACCTCTCTATCTCTGTACGCTCCTCTAGCCCCTACAACCCTCCCTATCTCTGTACACTCCTCCTGCCCCTACAACCCTCCCTATCTCTGTAACCTCCTCCAGCCCCTACACCCCTCCCTATCTCTGTAACCTCCTCCAGCCCCTACACCCCTCCCTATCTCTGTAACCTCCTCCAGCCCCTACACCCCTCCCTAGCTCTGTAACCTCCTCCAGCCCATACACCCCTCCCTACCTCTGTAACCTCCTCCATCCCTACAATCCTCCCTATCTCTGTAACCTCCTCGAGCCCCCTACACCCCTCCCTATCTCTGTAACCTCCTCCATCCCTACACCCCTCCCTATCTCTGTAACCTCCTCCAGCCCCCTACATCCCTCCCTATCTCTGTAACCTCCTCCAGCACCTACAACCCTCCCTTTCTCTGTAACCTCCTCCAGCCCCCTACACCCCTCCCTATCTCTCTAACCTCCTCCACCCCCTACACCTCTCTCTATCTCTGTAACCTCCTCCAGCCCCTACCAGCTCTCTATCTCTGTAAACTCCTCCAGCCCCTACAACCCTCCCTATCTCTGTAACCTCCTCCAGCCACTACACCCCTATCTCTGTAAACTCCTCCAGCCCCTACAAACCTCCCTATCTCTGTAACCTCCTCCAGCCACTACACCCCTCCCTATCTCTGTAACCACCTCCCGCCCCTACAACCCTCCCTATCTCTGTAAACTCCTCCAGCCCACACAACCCTCCTTATCTCTGTAAACTCCTCCAGCCCCTACACCCCTCCCTATCTCTGTAACCTCCTCCAGCCCCTACACCCCTCCCTATCTCTGTAACCTCCTCCAGCCCCTACACCCCTCCCTATCTCTGTAACCTCCTCCAGTACCTACAACCCTCCCTATCTCTGTAACCTCCACCAGCCCCTACACCCCTCCCTATCTCTGTAACCTCCTCCAGACCCTACAACCCTCCCTATCCCTCTAACCTCCTCCAGTCCCTACACCCCTCCCTATCTCTGTAACCTCCTCCAGACCCTACAACCCTCCCTATCTCTGTAACCTCCTCCAGTCCCTACACCCCTCCCTATCTCTGTAACCTCCTCCAGCCCCTACACCCCTCCCTATCTCTGTAACCTCCTCCAGTATCTACAACCCTCCCTATCTCTGTAACCTCCTCCAGCCCCTACACCCCTCCCTATCTGTTTAACCACCTCAAGCCCCTACAACCCTCCCTATCTCTGTAACCTCCTCCAGCCCCTTCAACCCTCCCTATCTCTGTAACCACCTCCAGCCCCTACAACCCTCCCTATCTCTGTAACCTCCTCCAGCCCCTACACCCCTCCCTATCTCTGTAACCACCTCCAGCCCCTACAACCCTCCCTATTTCTGTAACCTCTTACAGCCCCTACACCCCTCCCTATCTCTGTAACCTCCTCCAACCCCTACACTCCTCCCTTTCTCTATAACCTCCTCCAGCCCCCACATCCCTATCTTTTTAACCTCCTCCAGTACTTACATCCTTCACTATCTCTGTAACCTCCTCCAGTACCTACAACTTTCCCTATCTCTGTAACGTCCTGCAGCCCCTACACCCTTCCCTACCTCTGTAACCTCCTCCAGCCCCTACAACCCTCCCTATCTCTGTAACTTCCTCCAGCCCCTACACCCTTCCCTATCTCTGTAACCACCTCCAGCCCCTACACCCCTCCCTATCTCTGTAACCTCCTCCAGCCCCTACACCCCTCCCTATCTCTGTAACCTCCTCCAGCCCCTACACCCCTCCCTATCTCTGTAACCTCCTCCAGTACCTACACCCCTCCCTATCTCTGTTACCTCCTCCAGTCCCTACAACCCTCCCTATCACTGTAACCACCTCCAGCCTCTACACCCCTCCCTATATTTGTAACCTCCTCCAGCCCCTACACCCTCCCTATCTCTGTAACCTCCTCCAGTACCTACACTCCTCCCTATCTCTGTAACCTCCTTCAGACCCTACAAACCTCCCTATCTCTGTAACCTCCTCCAGCCCCTACACCCCTCCCTATCTCTGTAATCACCTCCAGCCCCTACAACCCTCCCTTTCTCTGTAACATCCTCCAGCCCATACAACCCTCCCTATCTCTGTAACCTCCTCCAGACCCTACAACCCTCTTTTTCTCTGTAACCTCCTCCAGCCCCTACAACCCTCCCTATCTCTCTAACCTACTCCAGCCCCTACACCTCTCTCTTTCTCTGTAACCTCCTCCAGCCCCTACAACCTCTCTATCTCTGTACGCTCCTCTAGCCCCTACAACCCTCCCTATCTCTGTACACTCCTCCTGCCCCTACAACCCTCCCTATCTCTGTAACCTCCTCCAGCCCCTACACCCCTCCCTATCTCTGTAACCTCCTCCAGCCCCTACACCCCTCCCTATCTCTGTAACCTCCTCCAGCCCCTACACCCCTCCCTAGCTCTGTAACCTCCTCCAGCCCATACACCCCTCCCTACCTCTGTAACCTCCTCCATCCCTACAATCCTCCCTATCTCTGTAACCTCCTCGAGCCCCCTACACCCCTCCCTATCTCTGTAACCTCCTCCATCCCTACACCCCTCCCTATCTCTGTAACCTCCTCCAGCCCCCTACATCCCTCCCTATCTCTGTAACCTCCTCCAGCACCTACAACCCTCCCTTTCTCTGTAACCTCCTCCAGCCCCCTACACCCCTCCCTATCTCTCTAACCTCCTCCACCCCCTACACCTCTCTCTATCTCTGTAACCTCCTCCAGCCCCTACCAGCTCTCTATCTCTGTAAACTCCTCCAGCCCCTACAACCCTCCCTATCTCTGTAACCTCCTCCAGCCACTACACCCCTATCTCTGTAAACTCCTCCAGCCCCTACAAACCTCCCTATCTCTGTAACCTCCTCCAGCCACTACACCCCTCCCTATCTCTGTAACCACCTCCCGCCCCTACAACCCTCCCTATCTCTGTAAACTCCTCCAGCCCACACAACCCTCCTTATCTCTGTAAACTCCTCCAGCCCCTACACCCCTCCCTATCTCTGTAACCTCCTCCAGCCCCTACACCCCTCCCTATCTCTGTAACCCCCTCCAGCCCCTACACCCCTCCCTATCTCTGTAACCTCCTCCAGTACCTACAACCCTCCCTATCTCTGTAACCTCCACCAGCCCCTACACCCCTCCCTATCTCTGTAACCTCCTCCAGACCCTACAACCCTCCCTATCCCTCTAACCTCCTCCAGTCCCTACACCCCTCCCTATCTCTGTAACCTCCTCCAGACCCTACAACCCTCCCTATCTCTGTAACCTCCTCCAGTCCCTACACCCCTCCCTATCTCTGTAACCTCCTCCAGCCCCTACACCCCTCCCTATCTCTGTAACCTCCTCCAGTATCTACAACCCTCCCTATCTCTGTAACCTCCTCCAGCCCCTACACCCCTCCCTATCTGTTTAACCACCTCAAGCCCCTACAACCCTCCCTATCTCTGTAACCTCCTCCAGCCCCTTCAACCCTCCCTATCTCTGTAACCACCTCCAGCCCCTACAACCCTCCCTATCTCTGTAACCTCCTCCAGCCCCTACACCCCTCCCTATCTCTGTAACCACCTCCAGCCCCTACAACCCTCCCTATTTCTGTAACCTCTTACAGCCCCTACACCCCTCCCTATCTCTGTAACCTCCTCCAGCCCCTACACTCCTCCCTTTCTCTATAACCTCCTCCAGCCCCCACATCCCTATCTTTTTAACCTCCTCCAGTACTTACATCCTTCACTATCTCTGTAACCTCCTCCAGTACCTACAACTTTCCCTATCTCTGTAACGTCCTGCAGCCCCTACACCCTTCCCTATCTCTGTAACCTCCTCCAGCCCCTACAACCCTCCCTATCTCTGTAACTTCCTCCAGCCCCTACACCCTTCCCTATCTCTGTAACCACCTCCAGCCCCTACACCCCTCCCTATCTCTGTAACCTCCTCCAGCCCCTACACCCCTCCCTATCTCTGTAACCTCCTCCAGCCCCTACACCCCTCCCTATCTCTGTAACCTCCTCCAGTACCTACACCCCTCCCTATCTCTGTTACCTCCTCCAGTCCCTACAACCCTCCCTATCACTGTAACCACCTCCAGCCTCTACACCCCTCCCTATATTTGTAACCTCCTCCAGCCCCTACACCCTCCCTATCTCTGTAACCTCCTCCAGTACCTACACCCCTCCCTATCTCTGTAACCTCCTTCAGACCCTACAAACCTCCCTATCTCTGTAACCTCCTCCAGCCCCTACACCCCTCCCTATCTCTGTAATCACCTCCAGCCCCTACAACCCTCCCTTTCTCTGTAACATCCTCCAGCCCATACAACCCTCCCTATCTCTGTAACCTCCTCCAGACCCTACAACCCTCTTTTTCTCTGTAACCTCCTCCAGCCCCTACAACCCTCCCTATCTCTATAACCTACACCAGCCCCTACACCCCTCCCTATCTCTGTAACCTCCTCCAGTACCTACAACCCTCCCTATCTCTGTAACCTCCTCCAGCCCCCACACCCCTCCCTATCTCTGTAACCTCCTCCAGTACCTACACCCCTCCCTATCTCTGTAACCTCCTCCAGCACTTACACCCTTCCCTATCTCTCTAACCTCCTCCAGCCCCTACACCCCTCCCTATTTCTGTAACCTCCTCCAGCCCCTACACCCCTCCCTATCTCTGTAACCTCCTCCAGCCCCTACACCCCTTCCTATCTCTGTAACCACCTCCAGCCCCTACAACCCTCCCTATTTCTGTAACCTCTTACAGCCCCTACACCCCTCCCTTTCTCTGTAACCTCCTCCAGCCCCTACACCCCTCCCTATCTCTGTAACCTCCTCCAGCCCCTACACTCCTCCCTTTCTCTATAACCTCCCCCAGCCCCCACATCCCTATCTTTTTAACCTCCTCCAGTACTTACATCCTTCACTATCTCTGTAACCTCCTCCAGTACCTACAAATCTCCCTATCTCTGTAACGTCCTGCAGCCCCTACACCCTTCCCTATCTCTGTAACCACCTCCAGCCCCTACACCCCTCCCTATCTCTGTAACCTCCTCCAGCCCCTACACTCCTCCCTATCTCTGTAACCTCCTCCAGTACCTACACCCCTCCCTATCTCTGTTACCTCCTCCACCCCTTACACCCCTCCCTATCTCTGTCACCTCCTCCAGCCCCTACACCCTTCCCTATCTCTGTCACCTCCTCCAGCCCCTACACCCTTCCCTATCTCTGTAACCTCCTCCAGCCCCTACACCCCTCCCTATCTCTGTAACCTCCTCCAGCCCCTACACCCCTCCCTATCTCTGTAACCTCCTCCAGTACCTACACCCCTCCCTATCTCTGTTACCTCCTCCAGTCCCTACAACCCTCCCTATCACTGTAACCACCTCCAGCCTCTACACCCCTCCCTATATTTGTAACCTCCTCCAGCCCCTACACCCCTCCCTATCTCTGTAATCACCTCCAGCCCCTACAACCCTCCCTTTCTCTGTAACATCCTCCAGCCCATACAACCCTCCCTATCTCTGTAACCTCCTCCAGACCCTACAACCCTCTTTTTCTCTGTAACCTCCTCCAGCCCCTACAACCCTCCCTATCTCTATAACCTACACCAGCCCCTACACCCCTCCCTATCTCTGTAACCTCCTCCAGTACCTACAACCCTCCCTATCTCTGTAACCTCCTCCAGCCCCCACACCCCTCCCTATCTCTGTAACCTCCTCCAGTACCTACACCCCTCCCTATCTCTGTAACCTCCTCCAGCACTTACACCCTTCCCTATCTCTCTAACCTCCTCCAGCCCCTACACCCCTCCCTATCTCTGTAACCTCCTCCAGCCCCTACACCCCTCCCTATCTCTGTTACCTCCTCCAGCCCCCACACCCCTCCCTATCTCTGTAATCTCCTCCAGCCCCTACACTCCTCCCAACTCTGTAACCTCCAGTACCTACAACCCACCCTATCTCTATAACATCCTCCAGCCCCTACACCCCTCCCTATCTCTGGAACCACCTGCAGTCCCTACACCCCTCCCTATCTCTGTAACCTCCTCCAGCCCCTACACTCCTCCCTATCTCTGTAATCTCCTCCAGCCCCTACACCCCTCCCTATCTCTGTAACCTCCTCCAGCCCCTACACCCCTCCCTATCTGTATTACCTTCTGCAGCCCCCTCAACCCTCACTATCTTTGTAACCTCCTCCAGCCCGTACACCCCTCCCTATCTCTGTAACCTCCTCCAGCCCCTGACCCCTACACCCCTCCCTTTCTCTGCAACCTCCTCCAGCCCCCTACACTCCTCCCTATTTCTGTAACCTCCTCCAACCCCTACACCCCTTCCTATCTCTGTAACCTCCTCCAGCCTGTTAAGACTGAGATGGGAGAGTGCACTGTCTTCCTAACGTTCCACTGATCTATGGGTCACAAGGTATATTTCAATAATATCTCCTGCTAACCACACAGCCAAATATGTTCTTTACCAATGAATGTCAGAATGATCACTCAATGTTCAGGTGTCCTCAATAAACAGCAAGATTA
The DNA here is from genome assembly GCA_026770705.1 of Isurus oxyrinchus. Classification (NCBI taxonomy): domain Eukaryota; kingdom Metazoa; phylum Chordata; class Chondrichthyes; order Lamniformes; family Lamnidae; genus Isurus; species Isurus oxyrinchus. The sequence continues at coordinate 4,977,632 of JANJGN010000005.1, forward strand.
TTAAATTCATTATAAAACCAGACTTGTCAAGTAGAAATGCAAAGCTTATTAACAAATTGTATAAATTGAGACCATAAGATGTAGGAGCAAAGGCCATTTGGCCCATCGAGTCTGCTCTGTCATTCAATGAGATCATGGCTGATCTGATAATCTTCAACTCCACTTTCCTGCCTTTTCCCCATAATCCTTGTTTCCCTCACTGATTAAAAATCTGTCTATCTCAGCCTTGAATATACTTAATGACCCAACCTCTACAGGCCTCGAGGTAAAGAATTCCACAGATTCACTACCATCTCAGATAAGAAATTCCTCCTCATCTCTGTTTTAAATTAGTCTGAGATTATGTCCTCTGGTCCTAGACTCTCCCACAAGGGGAAACAACCTCTCAGCCTGTCAAGCCCCCTAAGAATCTTATATCTTTCAATAAGGTCACCTCTCATTCTTCTAAACTCCAATGAGTACAGGCCCAACCGACCTGACCTCTCCTCATAAGAAAATCCCTCCTTAACCAGGATCAACTTAGTGAACCTTCTCTGGACTGCCTCCAATGCCAATATATCTTTCCTTAGATAAGGGGACCAAAACTGTTCACAGTATTCTAGGTGTGGTCTAACTAGTGCCTTGTATACTTTTAGCAAGACTTACCTATTTTTATACTCCATTCCATTTGAAATAAAGGCCAACATTCCATTTGCCTTCCCTATTATCTGTTGAACTTGTATTCTAGCTTTATGTGATTCATGCACGAGGACCCCCAAATCCCTCTGTGCTGCAGCTTTCTGCAGTCTTTCTCCATCTAAATAATATTCAGCTCCTCTATTCTTCCTGCCAAGGTACATAACCACACATTTTCTCACACTATTGTCCATCTGCCAAGCTTTTTCCACTAACTTAACCTGTCTATATCCCTCTCTGTAGACTCTGGGCAGAATCTTCTGGCTGACGTGTGGCTGGTGGAGTCTGCATGCCAGCACTTAAAATGTCACCTGAGCGTCCCGATGTCAGCACGCGGCATCGCGATATTTCGGTCAGCGAGCGCACTCAACAGCGGGACGCACGCCCGTCATTAATTAAAGGCCTTGTTAAGGCCCTTAACTTGCCAATTGTCGAGGATTTTGAGGGGCCGGTGCAAACTCCGGCTCAGCGCACAGGCCCAAAAGGGCAGGCGGGTAGGTGAATTTTTTTTTACAATCCTCATCCAGTGGCGGGATGAGGTTCAATCGCGGTTTTAAAAACGTTTACTAATGTTTTTGTTTATTCCATTAACATGTCCCATCTCGTGTGACATTTTCACATGAGGGGGGACATGTTAATGAATTTTTTATTGCTCTGTTTTTTATATTTGCCAAGCCTTTCAGCGATCCCCCTGAGACAGCACTTAGCCTCAGGGAGATGGGCCCTCTTTCACACACCGAGCCGGTGGGGCACACCTGCCCATCAAGGGCAAAATTCTGCCCTTTGTGTCATCCTCACCACTTGCCTTCCCACTTATCTTTGTGTCATCCCCAAACTTGGCGATAGTACATTCACTTCCCCCATCCAAGTCATTAATAGATATTGTAAATAATTGTGGCCCCAGCATTGATCCCAGTGGCACTCCACTAGTTACAGGTTGCCATTACAACAATATCCCCCCCCTTATCTCAACTCTGTCTTCTATTCATTAGCCAGTCCTCTATCCTTGCTAATATACTGTCCGCAACACCATGGGCTCTTATCTTATTAAGTAGCCTTATGTGTGGTATCTTATCGAATATCTTTTGGAAATATGGAAGTATAATACCAACTCTTTCTAAATGCCCTAACTCCTACACAAAAAAATAAAAATTAAATAAAATAGAGAATGCTGCCAGAAGGTTTAATCACCAATAGTTCAAGGGAAAAGGATAGATGGTGGAGTCCTTGAAGTGGTGTCTGGGTTGTCCGATTGGTTTCTCAGCACTGGTCTGGGAAACAGTCGATGATCCGTGCGCTACTTTTCAGGCGGACTTGCAGTCAGCCGATTTCAGAACGTAGAGTACTTTGGAGCAACTTCCATTTGCTTTTTGCTTTGGGACTGGGTCTGGAGTTTCAGGAGCTGCTGTCTTCCTTACTCAAGCAGTTGGTCCTTCTTGTTTTCTCCCCAAAAGCAAAACCGGCCCACCAGCTTTTAAACACAAATTTTAAGGCATGATTTTTGTCCAATGCTGTAAACCACCATGTGACCCTTTTCTAAACCCAGTCCACCAAATTCAAGAGGTTTCCAACTTTTTAAAAGCTGCTTAATTACCTTTTCCTGTAAAATGCTGTCTTTTCCAGAAACAGCAGCATCCAGAGTCCTTGTGTTAACCCTTTAAGGGACAGTGTCTTGTAAAAACACAAATTCTTCCAGAAGGTTTTAGTCCTTGACAATGAACCATTTTCTGTGACTGAAGAGTTTATGACACTTCCCACACTGGAGAGGTGAAATGTTATATATATATATAGGTTTCATTTCAGAGTGTAAAGTATAAACAAAAATACTAAAACACACCCACACACTCATTCATTCACTTTTTATAGAAAGTTAATCTCTACCATTGTGGACTTCCGACAGTTTGAAGCAAAGTGAAATTCTACACAAGGCATCAGTGTTAACATTGTTTTCCCCCACACTGTGGACAATCTTTAAGTGATGAGGCTGTAATAATAGCCTGGATTTTAAATTTGTCCACAAAGCCCAGGGGGTTATGATCTGTACATACCAGCGTCTCCCTGTATCCATGGCGGACACACACTTCAAAATGTTTAACAGCCAATAGCAAGCCCAGGGTTTCCTTTTCCACTATAGAATATGGTTTTTGGTGTCAATCCAGCTGTTTGGAAAAGTATCTCACTGGCCTTTCGATGCCCGATTCACCTTCTTGTGACAGGACTGCACCTACCCCCAGGTCACTAGCATGAATCGCTACTTTGAAGTGTTTAGTGACATTTGGAGCTGTCAGCACTGGTGCATTGATCAAAAATTGCTTTCAGCCTTTCGAACGATACCTGGCACTTCCCCGTCCACACTACCTTGGCTTTCTTTTATAGCAAGTCCGTCAGGGCAGCAGATATGGTTCTGAAATTTGGTAAAACCCACACATGCCCAAAAACCTCATGAACTCTCAATTAGCTTTAGGGCCTGGGAGCTCCACCAATGCCGGTACTTTCACTGCGCCTGGTGACACTTGTCCTTGCCCTGTGTTATGCCCTCGATAAGTTACCTGTGCTTTCGCGAATTCCCTTTTGGCGAGATTTATTACCAAACCAGCTGGCTGTAGCTCTTTAAACAGGGCTTCTAGCTGTTTCAGGTGGTGTTTCCAAGTGTCACTATCTATCAGTACATCATCAAGATAAACCACACAGTTGGGAACACCGGCCACCACTTGGTTCATTAGTCTCTGAAAAGATGCTGGGATGGCATCACTCAGCGTTGGAAAAGACTGTCTGGTGGGACAAAGGCCGATATTTCTTTAGCTCGGGGTGTTAAAGGAACCTGCCAATATCCCTTTAATAGATCTATTTTGGTTAGAAACACGGCACTGCCAACTCTGTCAACACTGTCTTCCAGTTGAGGAATTGGTTAGGAATTTGCTTTTGTGACTGCATTGACCTTTCTGTGGTCTATAGAGAATCTTGGCGAACCATCTGTTTTAGGCACTAACACAGCAGGGGGACTCCAGCTGCTTTGGCTGCTTTCAATGAGGTGATTTTCCAACATGGATCAGATCTCTGCTTTCACCTGAGCCTGTTTCTCTAGCCCTAAGCGATAAGGATGCTGTTTTATAGGAGGGGATTCTCCCACATCCACATCATGCATGGCTAAGGTTGTACATCCTGGTTTGTCCCTACAGATTCCTTTAAATTCTGTAAGTAAGCTCACTAGGTTTTCTCGTTGTTCTGCCTCTAAATAGGAAAATATAGTGTCCAATCTTCCTAATAGCTCAGTCTTAGCTAACCGGATAGTAGGAGGTTCAAGTTGAGAGTTGTCTAGATCTCCCTCTGCCTCATCCTCACTCTCCTCTTCATCCTCCACTGACCTCACTACCTGACGTAACTGTACTTGGCCATCTTCCTCCCGGTGGTGATATTACTTCAACATATTGATGTGAGACAGCCGATTCTTTTTGCTGGGATCTAGGGTGTCAATCAAATAATTAACTGTGCCAATCCTTCTGACTACTTTATATGAACCACTGAACTGTGCCGTTCACCCAGTATAGGCAGTAACACTAACACATCATCCCTGGTTGGAAAGTTCAGTTCTCAACATGCGTGTCTGTCCATTTCTTCGTGGTGACCTGAGAAGATTTAAGATGTTCCTGAGCCACATTACAGGCAGTTGCAAGCTGCTCCCTGAACCCAGATACATAAACTACCATGCAATTTTCATCTCTTGATTCGCAAAGCATTTCTTTGATTTGTTTTAGAGGACCTCGCACCTCATCCCCATTAACTAACTTGAAAGGGCTAAAGCTAGTCGACTCCTTAGATGCATCCCAAGTGACAAACAAAAGAAACTCTAACTCCTTGTCCCCGACAACCACCATCATCATCGTTTTGAAGGTTTGATGCTGTCGTTCAAAAGCTCCTTGAGTTTGTGGATGGGATACCGAGGACTTTAACTGTTTGATCCCCAGACAACTCGTAACTTACTGAAGAATGTTAGACATGAAATTGGAACCTTGATCCGGCTGGGTCTCAGTGGGTAATCATATCGAGTGAAGAATTGGGTTAATTTCTCTCCCACTACCTTGGCAGAAATTACTTCCAAGGGAATGGCTTCTGGAAATGAGTAGCTATGGCCAAAATAGTGAGTATATATTGGTGTCCTCTTTTGTTTCTGGTAAAGGTCTCACACAATCTATCAACACCCTACTAAATGGCTCTCCAAAAACTGGCATGGGAATCGGAGGTGCTGGTTTGATCACTGGTTGTGGTTCACCCACAATCCAGCATGTATGACACGCTTTACAAAACTGTACCACGTCCTTGTGAAGATCTGATTTATATGCGCTTGGGTCATTCAGATCCATACTTGTCCTGCCCTAGGAATTTCATGAGCTATCCTTAATATTTCCTGATGATGTTTGGGTGGTACCACTACCTGGTGAGCCAACGTCCACTCTTCATCCTCAGATCTGTGAGGAGATCTCCACTTCCTCATCAGATTCCCACTTTTAATACAATGGCGTTCTGGAACTCAGTCTGCTCCAGCTTTGGGTTGAGCTGATTGTGTCTCTTTACTTAACTCAGGATGGGCTTGCTGAGCCTCAATCAGAGACGACTCGCTGAACATTTCCTTCAGACTGTCCAAATCCCCAAAGAAAGTTTCAGAGAGACGAATATCAGTTTGTGGTGCCAATTCTACCTCTGACGATGGAACTTGCTTAGCCATTGTTTGGGTCACTACACAAGATGGAAAAATTCCTGGAATCTGTTCTGGAACTGCTCCGTCTTCTTGACTTCACTTTGTCCTGCCGTAACTACAGGAGAAGCTGCTACTTTCGCGCCAGCCAAATCATTTTCGAGGTGTAAGTCAACTCCATCCAAAGGCAAACTATGAACAACTCCCACTGTTACCGGGCCAGACATTAGATTGCACTCCAAGTGCACCCGATACAAAGGTATGGGGATATACTCCCCGTCGACACCATTCACTGAAACCTTGGCATTTAGTGAACTCTCTGGTGGAAAAGTCATGCCTTTCCCCAGCAAAATAGTTTGGGTAGCCCCCATATCTCTAAGTATAACTATAGATTTACTTGCTTCACTGGAGAGTTACTTTTTCTTTTGATAAGAATTCTTGTAGCTTTCAGGTAGTCGTTGCTCCTAACGCGGTTTCCTCTACATTGGAGAGACCAAACGCAGACTGGGTGACCGCTTTGCGGAACACCTTCGGTCTGTCCGCAAGAATGACCCAGACCTCCCTGTCACTTGCCATTTTAACAGTCCACCCTGCTCTCATGCCCACATGTCCATCCTTGGCTTGCTGCATTGTTCCAGTGAAGCTCGACGCAAACTGGAGGAACAGAACCTCATCTTCCGACCAGGCACTTTACAGCCTTCCGGACTGAATATTGAATTCAACAACTTTAGATCTTGAACTCCCTCCTCCATCCCCACCCCATTTCCGTTTCTTCCCACTCCCTTTTGTTTTTTCCAATAATTTATATAGATTTTTCTTTTCCCACCTATTTCCATTATTTTTAAATATTTTAAAATCTTTTATGCCCTGCTAGTCTTTCCACCCCACCCCCACTACAGCTGTACCTTGTGTGTCCTGCCATCCAATCTTAATTAGCACATTCCTTTAGAAAATATCACCACCTTCAACACCTTTGTGTTCTTTTGTCTGTGACATCTTTTGGTTATCTCCACCTATCACTGCTTGCTTGTCCCAACAACCACCCCTCCTTCTCTCCACCACCTCCCCCCACTTAAACCAACTTATATTTCACCCTTCTCCTATTTTTACTTAGTTCTGTTGAAGGGTCATGAGGACTGGAAACGTCAACTCTTTTCTTCTCCGCCGATGCTGCCAGACCAGCTGAGTTTTTCCAGGTATTTTTTTATTTTTTATCTTTTTCATCTCCCCCGCACTCACAGCAGTGTTTGTAATTGGCTTTGTAGCTGCAGTCGGAGCTACAGCTTGGTCTGTAGTACTCTTGGTCTGGGCCCCTTTCTCTGCATCAATCTTTTGTACCCCAATAAGTCCCATCGATTTACCTCGCAACTCCCAGCAGATCGCAAGGAGATGTCCTACCACGTGGTAGCGGGCACACTTAAACCTTCCCACATCACTCCCACCCTCAGAACGTTCCTTTCTGGTCTGAGGAGGAGATTCTGGTACATTCCCAGTTGTCCCTTCTTATCCCTGACTACTTGCTTCCTGTCATTGAAGGTGGGAACCTTCAATCCTTCCCCAGTTTTTGGGTTTAATGGAAAAACAGTTTGTGTTTGTGGAGAAGCCTGTAACCATCAGCCACCTCAGCTGCCTGACTGGCTCTTAAAATCTTCTGGTTCTCTACCTGGGGCCTTACTAATGGAGGGAGTGAATCTTTAAATTCCTCCAGGATGATTACTCCTCTAAGGGTCTCATACATGGCCTCTACCTTTAGTGCCCACATCCAATGATCAAAGTTAGTTTGCTTTGCTCCAGCAAATTCCATATACATCTGCACGGGCTGCTTCTGGAGATTCTGAAATTTCTGCCACTAAGTTTCAGGGACTAACTCACAAGCAGCGAGAATAGCCCCTTTTTTGTGATCTCAATCTGTAGAAGGCTCTTCAGAAAGCAAGGCGTAAACTTCATGAGCTCTGCCGGTCAATCTGCTTTGCATAAGCAATGTCCGGTTTCCTTTCTGCCGCCCCATCTCCTCGGGTATCTTTTCAAAAGCAATGGAAAATGCCTCTACGTCCCTTCCCTCTGACTGCAGGAGGACTTGCCCAAATCCAAACAGTTCACCGCTAGCTCTCGGGTTAGAGTCAGGGTCTTCCCCATGGACGCGAAAAGTTATTTCTGGTTTTTATTCTTTTGCCGAGTTCTCGGGTACTGGAGTCAAGTGCAGTATTCCCTACTATTGTGCTGCTTTGGCTAAAATTAGTCAGCTTAGCACAGACCAAGAATTAGTCCTTGGATCTTGGTCATATTTGACCCCAAGCTGAACGAGTCTCTGACCACATAGCTGGACCATCACTAAAAACCAGCTACTTTCACCTCCGGAGTATTGTCTAACTCCATCCCAGTCTCACCTTAACTGTCGCCGCAACTTTCATCCTTGCCTTTGTTGCTTCTAGACTTGAACAAATTAACATTGAGAGGGAGGAGGTATTAGCAGCTTTAGCTGGCTTAAAAGTGGATAAATCCCCAGGCCCAGATGAGATGTATCCCTGGCTGCTGTGTGAGGCAAGGGAGGAGATTGTAGGGGCTCTGACACTGACTTTCAAATTCTCTCTGGCCACAGGAGAGGTGCCAGAGGACTGGAGGACAGCACATGTGGTACCATTATTCAAGAAGGGTGGTAGGGATAAACCAGGTAATCACAGGCCAGTGAGTCTAACGTCAGTGACAGGGGAACTATTGGAAAAAATTCTGAGGGCAGGATTACTCCACACTTGGAGAGGCAGGGATTAATCAGGGATAGTCAGCATGGCTTTGTCAGGGGAGATCATGTCTAACAAATTTGACTGAATTTTGCAATGTGACTAGTTGTGTAGATGAGGGCAGTGCAGTTGATGTAGTCTACATGGACTTCAGTAAGGCTTTTGACAAGGTCCCGCATGGGAGGATGGTCAAGAAGGTAAGAGCCCATGGGGTCCAGGACAATTTGGCAAATTGGATCCAAAATTAATTGAGTGGCAGGAGACAGAGGGTGATGATCGAAGATTGTTTTTGCGATTGGAAGCCTGTGACAAATGGTGTATCGCAGGGATGGTGCTGGGACCCTTGCTGTTTGTCATGTACATTAATGATTTAGAGGTGAATAAAGGAGGTATGATCAGTAAGTTCGCAGATGACATGAAAATTGGTGGTGTTGTAAATAGTGAGGAGGAAACTCTTAGATTACAGGACATTATAGATGGGCTGGTAAGATGGGCAGAGCAGTGGCAAATGGAATTTAATCCTGAGAAGTATGAGGTAATACATTTTGGGAGGACTAACACAGCAAGGGAATACACAATGAATGGTAGGACCCTAGGAAGTACAGAGGATCAGAGGGACCTTGGTGTACTTGTCCATAGATCCCTGAAGGTAGTGGGACAGGTAGATAAGGTGGCTAACAAGGTATATGGGATACTTGTCTTTATTAGCCGAGGCGTTGAATATAAGAGCAGGGAGGTTATGCTGGAACTGTATAGTGAGGCCACAGCTGGAGTACTGTGTGCAGTTCTGATCACCACACAATAGGAATGATGTGATTGCACTGGAGAGGGTGCAGAGGAGATTTACCAGGATGTCGCCTGGGCTGCAGGGTCTGAGCTATGAAGAGAGACTGGATAGGCTGGGGTTGTTTTCCTTAGAGCAGGGAAGGCTGAGGGGTGACCTGATAGAGGTGTACAGAATTATGAGGGGCATAGATAGGGTAAATAGGAAGGAACTTTTCCTCTTAGCGGAGGTGTTAATAACAAGGGGCATCAGTTTAAGGTGAGGGGCAGGAGGTTTAGAGGGGATTTGAGGAGGGATGGAATCTGGAACACACTGTCTGAGGGGGTGATGGAGGCAGGAACCCTCGTACCCTCGTAGCATTTAAGAAGTAGTTAGCTGAGCACTTGAAAGGCCATCGCATACAGGGCTACGAGCCTAAGTGCTGGAAAATGGGATTAGAATAGATAGGTGCCTGATGGCTGGCATGGACACAATGGGCTGAAGGGCCTGTTTCTGTGCTGTATAACTCCATGACATTTTTCCCAGAGTCAAAGCCAGCCTGTTTTTTTTTCATTTACTCCCTCCCTAACAGCACTGTGGGTGTACCTACACCACATGGACTGCAGTGGCTCAAGAAGGCAGCTCACCCACCACCTTCTCAAGGGGCAATTAGGGATGGGCAGTAAATGCTGGGCCCGGTCAGCGACGCCCACATCCTGTGAACGAATCTTTAAAAAAGCGTTGGAAGCTGGTGTTCCCTTTCTTGCTCCTTTTCTCTCTCCTGCCTTTCTCCTTGCTCCCTGTGAAAAGCTCTCTTTGTCTTTTCCTACACCGAGTTCCAGCTCCTCCTGTTTGAATGGAGACTTTGTGCCAGGTAAAACTCATCCCCTTCCAATGCTAAAGGCTCCTCAGGTTCTCTCACTTCCAAATTCAGTTTTTTTTTTGCCCACTCGTTTTTAAACCTCTGCTTCCTTAGCTTTTGCTCTAATTTCTTTCTGTAACTGTTCGACCACACTTGCCAACTGGGCAATGGCTGGTATCATTAAAGGATCAGAATTTAACCCAGGCTGCTTCATAAACTCAACTGCATCAAAATAGCCATTCCACTAATATAAACTTTACTCTAATTCAAAGAAACTTGGCTGCTGCCTTTTACCTTTCATCCTTCCCCAAATATATGGTTCCGTCTTAGATTTAATCCCCCGAGTCCCCTGCTACATGTTGTGACCGAGATGGGAGCAGTGCACTGCCTGTCTCTAGTGCCACTGATCCACAGGTCACAAGATCTATTTCAGTGATTTCTCTGGCCGGTTATATGATCAAATATGTGCTTTACCCATGAATCTCAGAATAACCATTCAATACCCCGGGTCTCCTCAGTAAACAGCAACATGACTAGTTTACCAGACTTGTCAAGTAGAAAGGTAAAGCTTATTAACATATAGTATGGAATATGAAAGTATAATACTGACTCTTTCTAAATACACTAAGTCACACACACCCACACCCACACTCACCAAAAAGAAAATCATAATATAAAATAGGGAATTCTGCCAAAGATTGAAAGTCAATGGTTCAAGGGAAAAGGAAAGATGGGGAAATCCTTGAAGTGGTGTCTGGGTTACACAGTTAGTCTCGCAGCGCTGATCTGTGAAACAATCTATGACTTACGCGCTACTTTTCAGGCAGACTTCGAGGGAAACTTGCAGGCAGTCGATTTCAGAACAGAGTGTGACGTTGGAGGCAATTCCATTCAATTCTTGCTTTGGACGGGGTCTGGAGCTTCAGGAGCTGTTACCTTCTTTACCCAAGCAGTTAGACCTTCCCAAAACCAAAACCAGCCGACCAGCCTTCACACACAGGTTTCCAGGCAGGGGTCTTTTTTCAGAGCCAGAAGCCAGCAAGTGACCTTTTTGCAAATGGAGTCCATTGAGGTCAAGAGGCTTCCAGCGTGTTTAAAAGCTGCTTAATTACTTTTCCTGCAGAATGCTGTCCTTTCCAGCAACAGCAGCAACAGTAGCCCTCGTGTTAACTCTTTACGGGACAGTGTCTTGTAAAAAACACAAATGCTTCCAGAATGTTTAAGTCCTTGAAGATGAGTCATTTTCTATGATTAAAGCGTTCATGCCAAGCCCTCAAACCCCTCCCTATCTCTGTAACCTCCTCCAGCCCCAACAACCCTCCCTATCTCTGTAACCTCCTCCAGGCCCTACACCCCTCCCTATCTCTGTAACCTCCTCCAGCCCCTACAACCCTCCCTATCTCTGTAACCTCCTCCAGCCCTCAAACCCCTCCCTATCTCTGTAACCTCCTCTAGCCCCTACACCCCTCCCTATCTCTGTAACCTCCTCTAGACTCTACACCTCTCCCTATCTCTGTACCCTCCTCCAGCCTCTACACCCCACCCTATCTCTGTAACCTCGCTAGCTCCTACAACCCTCCCTATCTCTGTAACCTTCCCCAGCCCCTATACCACTCCCTGTCTCTGTAACCCCCTCCAGCCCTGACAACACTCCCTATCTCTGTAACCTCCTACAGCCCCTACAACCCTCCCTATCTCTGTAGCCTCCTCCAGCCCCAAATACCCTCCCTATCTCTGTAACCTCCTCCAGCCCCTACACACCTCCCTATCTCTGTAACCTCCTCAAGCTCCTACAACCCTCCCTATCTCTGTAACCTCCCCCAGCCCCTATACCACTCCCTACCTCTGTAACCTCCTCCAGCCCTGACAACACTCCCTATCTCTGTAACCTCCTACAGCCCCTACAACCCTCCCTATCTCTGTAGCCTCCTCCAGCCCCAAAAACCCTCCCTATCTCTGTAACCACCTTCAACCACTACAACCCTCCCTATCTTTGTAACCTCCTCTAGCCCCTACAACACTCCCTATCTCTGTAACCTCCTCTAGCCCCTACACCCCTCCCTATCTCTGTAACCTCCTCTAGACCCTACACCTCTCCCTATCTCTTTAACCTCCTCCAGCACATACAATCCTCCCTATCTCTATAATCTCCTCCAGCCCTTACAATCCTCTCTATATCTGTAACCTCCTCCAGCCCTACATTCGTCTCTATCTCTGTAACCTCCTCCAGCCCCTACACCCCTTCCTGTGTCTGTAACCTCCTCCAGCACATACAGTCCTCCCTATCTGTGTAACCTCCTCCAGCCCTACAACCCTCCCTATCTCTGTAACCTCCTCCAGCCCTACAACCCTCCCTATCTCTGTAACCTCCTCCAGCTGCCAAACTCTCCCTATCCCTGTAACTTCCTCCAGACCCTACAACACTCCCTATCTCTGTAACCCTCTCCAGCCACTACACACCTCCCTATCTCTATAAGCTCCTCCAGCCCCTACAACCCTCCCTATCTCGGAAACCTCCACCGGCCCCTATCCCAATCCCTATCTCTGTAACCTCCTCCAGCCCTTACAACCCTCCCTATCTCTGTAACCTCCTCCAGGACCTACAACCCTCCCTATCTCTGTAACCACCTCCAGCCGCTACAACCCTCCCTATCTCTGTAACCTCCTGCAGTCCCTACAACCCTCCCTATCTTTGTAACCACCTCCAGCCACTACAACCCTCCCTATCTCTATAACCTCTTACAGCCCCTACAACCCTCCCTATCTTTGGAACCACCTCCAGCCACTACAACCCTCCCTATCCCTGTAACATCCCCCAGCCCCTATACCACTCCCTATCTCTGTAACCTCCTCCAGCCCTGACAACACTCCCTATCTCTGTAACCTCCTCCAGCCCCTACAACCCTCCCTATCTCTGTAAGCTCCTCCAGCCCATACAACTCTCCCTATCTCTGTAACCTCCTCTAGCCCCTACACCCCTCCCTATCTCTGTAACCTCCTCCAGCCCCTACAACCCGCCCTAACTCTGTAACCTCCTCCAGTCCATACACCCTTCCTTATCTCTGCCACCTCCTCCAGTCCCTACATACCTCCCTATCTCTGAAACCTCCTCCAGCCCCTATACCCCTCCCTATCTCTGTAACTTCCTCCAGTCCCTAAACCATCCCTATTTCTGTAACCTCCTCCAGCCCATACACCCCTCCCTATCTCTGTAACCTCCCTAGCTCCTACAACCCTCCCTATCTCTGTAACCTCCCCCAGCCCCTATACCACTCCCTACCTCTGTAACCTCCTCCAGGCCTTACATCCCTCCCTATCTCTGTAACCTCCTCCAGAATCTACAACCGTCCCTATCTCGGTAACCACCTCCAGCCCCTACATCCCTCCCTATCTCTGTAATCTCCTCCAGCCGCTACAACACTCCCTATCTCTTTAACCTCCTCTAGCCACTACACCCCTCCCTATCTTTATAAGCTCCTCCAGCCCCTGCAACCCTCCCTATCTCTGTAACCTCCTCCAGCCCCCACAACCCTCCCTATCTCTGTAACCTCCTCCAGCCCCCACAACCCTCCCTATCTCTGTAACCTCCTCCAGCCCTTACAACCCTCCCTATCTCTGTAACCTCCTCCAGGACCTACAATCCTCCCTATCTCTGTAAGCACCTCCAGCCCCTACAATCCTCCCTATCTCTGTAACCTCCTACAGCCCCTACAACCCTCCCTATCTCTGTAACCACCTCCAACCACTACAACCCTCCCAATCTTTGTAAGCTCCTCTAGCCCCTACAACGCTCCCTATCTCTGTAACCTCCTCTAGCCCCTACACCCCTCCCTATCTCTGTAACCTCCTCCAGCCCCTACAATCCTCTCTATATCTGTAACCTCCTCCAGCCCTACATTCGTCTCTATCTCTGTAACCTCCTCCATCCCCTACAATCCTACCTGTGTCTGTAACCTCCTCCATCACATACAATCCTCCCTATCTCTGTAACCTCCTCCAGCCCTACAACCCTCCTTATCTCTGTAACCTCCTCCAGCCGCCAAAATTATCCCTATCCCTGTAACTTCCTCCAGACCCTACAACCCTCCCTATCTCTGTAACCTTCTCCAGCCACTACACCCCTCCCTATCTCTATAACCTCCTCCAGCCCCTACAACCCTCCCTATCTCGGTAACCTCCACCAGCCCCTATCCCAATCCCTATCTCTGTAACCTCCTCCAGCCCTTACAACCCTCCGTATCTCTGTAACCTCCTCCAGGACCTACAACCCTCCCTATCTCTGTAACCACCTCCAGCTCCTACAACCCTCCCTATCTCTGTAACCTCCTACATCCCCTACAACCCTCCCTATCTTTGTAACCACCTCCAGCCACTACAACCCTCCCTATCTCTGTAAGCTCCTCCAGCCGCCACAACTCTCCCTATCTCTGTAACCTCCTCTAGCCCCTACACCCCTCCCTATCTCTTTAACCTCCTCTAGACCCTGCACCCCTCCCTATCTCTGTAACCTCCCCCAGCCCCTATACCACTCCCTACCTCTGTAACCTCCTCCAGCCCCTAAAATCCTCTCTATCTCTGTAACCTCCTCCATCCCCGACACCCCTACCTGTGTCTAACCTCCTCCTGCACAAACAATCCTCCTTATCTCTGTAACCTCCTCCAGCCCTACAAACCTCCCTATCTCTGTATCGTCCTACAGCCGCTATACCGCTCCCTATCTCTGTAAGCTTCTCCAGACCCTACAACCGTCCCCCTCTCTGTAACTTCCTCCAGCCCCTACACCCCTCCCTATCTCTGTAACCTCCTCCAGCACACACAATGCTCCCTATCTCTATAACCTCCTTCAGCCCCTACAACCCTCCCTATCTCTGTAACCTCCACCGGCCCCTCTACCAATCCCTATTTCTGTAACCTCCTCCAGCCCTTACAACCCTCCCTATCTCTGTAACCTCCTCCAGGACCTACAACCCTCCGTATCTCTGTAACCACCTCCAGCCCCTACAACCCTCCCTATCTCTGTAACCTCCTACAGCCCCTACAACCCTCCCTATCTCTGTAACCACCTGCAGCCACTACAATCCTCCCTATCTCTGTAAGCTCCTCCAGCCCCTACAACTCTCCCTATCTCTGTAACCTACTCTAGCCCCTACACCCCTCCCTATCTCTGTAACCTCCTCCAGCTCCAACAACCCTCCCTATCTCTGTAACCTCCCCCAGCCCCTATACCACTCCCTACCTCTGTAACCTCCTCCAGCCCCTACAATCCTCTCTATCTCTGTAACGTCCTCCATCCCCTACACCCCTACCTTTGTCTGTAACCTCCTCCAGCCCCTACACCCCTCCCTATCTCTGTATCGTCCGTCAGCCGCTATATGGCTCCCTATCTCTGTAAGCTTCTCCAGACCCTACAACCCTCCCCCTCTCTGTAACCTCCTGCAGCACACACAATGCTCCCTATCTGTGTAACCTCCTCCAGCCCCTACAATCCTCTCTATAGCCCTACACCTCCCTATCTCTGTAATCTCCTCCAGCCCTACAACCCTCCCTATCTCTGTAACCTCCTCTAGCTACCAAAACTTTCCCTATCCCTGTAACCTCCTCCAGCCCTACACCACTCCCTCTCTCTATAACCTCCTCCAGCCCCTACACCCCTCCCAATCTCTGTAACCTCCACCAGCCCCTATACCAATCCCTATTTCTGTAAACTCCTCCAGACCTTACAACCCTCCCTATCTTTGTAACCTTCTCCAGGACCTACAACCCTCCCTATCTCTGTAACCTCCTACAGCCCCTACTACCCTCCCTATCTCTGTAACCACCTCCAGCCACTACAACCCTCCCTATCTCTGTAAGCTCCTCAGCCCTCACAACTCTCCCTATCTCTGTAACCTCCTCTAGCCCCTACACCGCTCCCTATCTCTGTAACCTCCTCTAGACCCTACACCCCTCCCTATCTCTGTAACCTCCTCCAGCTCCTACAACCCTCCCTATCTCTGTAATCTCCCCCAGCCCCTATACCACTCCCTACCTCTGTAACCTCCTCCAGCCCCTACAATCCTCTCTATATCTGTAACCTCCTCCAGCCCTACATCCGTCTCTATCTCTGTAACCTCCTCCATCCCCTACACCCCTACCTGTGTCTGTAACCTCCTCCAGCCCCTACACCCCTCCCTATCTCTGTAACCTCCTACAGCAGCTATACCCCTCCCTCTCTTTGTAGCATCCTCCAGCCCCTACACCTCTCTCTATCACTGTAACCTCCTCCAGTCCCTACACCCCTCTCTATCTCTGTAACCACCTCTAGTCCTTACACCCCTCTCTATCTGTGTAACATCCTCCAGCCCCTACAACCCTCCCTATATCTGTAACCTCCTCCAGCCCCTACAACCCTTCCTCTCTCTGTAACCTCCTCCAGCCCCTACACCCCTCCCTATCTCTGTAACCTCCTCCAGCCACTCAATCCCTTCCTATCTCTGTAACCTCCTCCAGCCACTCAATCCCTTCCTATCTCTGTAACCTCCTCCAACCCTCCATATCTGTTTAACCTACTCCAGACCCTTTTACCTTCCCTAAGTCTGCAACCTCCTTCAGCCTCCACAACCCTCCAAGATTTCTGCACTCCTCCAATTCTGGCCTTTTGTGCATTCCCTGATTATAATCGCTGCACTATTGGCAGCCTTGCCTTCATTCACCTGCTCCCTGTGCTCTCGAATTCTCTCCCTAAACATCTCCGCCGGTCTCTCTCCCCCCTCTCTCTCTCTGTCCTCCTTTAAGATGCTCCTTGAACTGACCTCCGAATAACCCTGTCCAAATATCTCATGTTTGGTTGGATAATTATTCCTGGGAAGGTCTTTGGGAAGGTTTTCCTATGTTGAAAGTGTGAGATAAATCTTAGCTGTTGTTTGAATCTGGTTGACAGCTGGGTACAAAGGGGCTGTGAGTGTGGACCCACATTGCAGCGTGTTGGACCGATGGGCCCGAGGATAAGGGAAATGGACGGACACCAGTTGGGAAAAAGAAGCAGAACAAAAGATGGAAAAGGAGATTGAAGAATTGACTAATGATTGGAAACCAGCCGAAATCTCCCACCACCTGCAGCCCCGAAACCAGCCACAAGCCAGAGACAGAGCAGACAGGGAATGGAGGCCAGATATCCTTCACTGAACAACATTAATAAAACGGTTTAATTTTCAGAGCAATGAAGCAGCTTCATGTGCACTTTACTCAGGGTGCATACTGGTGTCCACTTCCTGAAAAACTGTTTGAAATTCTGAAATGTGACCTCACACAACCTACATTATCCCAGCAACAGAACCACGAAAGAAGATTAGAGTAACACTGGGGTACAGCACTGGTGGGGACAGGTCTGTCACTGTGTAACACTGGGGTACAGCACTGGTGGGGATGGGTCTGTCACTGTATAACACTGGGGTACAGTACTGGTGGGGACGGGTCTGTCACTGTATAACACTGGGGTACAGTACTGGTGGGGACGGGTCTGTCACTGTATAACACTGGGGTACAGTACTGGTGGGGACAGGTCTGTCACTTTATAACACTGGGGTACAGCACTGGTGGGTTCAGGACTGTCACTGTATAACACTGGGGTACAGTACTGGTGGGGACGGGTCTGTCACTGTATAACACTGGGGTACAGTACTGGTGGGGACAGGTCTGTTACTGTATAACACTGGGTACAGTACTGATGGGGACAGGTCCGTCACTGTATAACACTGGGGTACAGTACTGGTGGGGACGGGTCTGTCACTGTATAACACTGGGGTACAGAACTGGTGGGGACGGGTCTGTCACTGTATAACACTGGGGTACAATACTGGTGGGGACGGGTCTGTCACTGTATAACACTGGGGTACAGTACTGATGGGGACAGGTCTATCAGTGTATAACACTGGGGTACAATACTGGTGCGGACGGGTCTGTCACTGTATAACACTGGGGTACAGTACTGGTGGGGACAGGTCTGTCACTGTATAACACTGAGGAAGAGTACTGATGGGGATGGGTCTGTCACTGTATAACACTGGGGTACAGTACTGGTGGGGACGGGTCTGTCACTGTATAACACTGGGGTACAGTACTGATGGGGACATGTCTGTTACTGTATAACACTGGGGTACAGTACTGGTGGGGACGGGTCTGTCACTGCATAACACTGGGGTACAGTACTGGTGGGGATGGGTCTGTCACTGTATAACAATGGGGTACAGTACTGATGGGGACAGGTCTGTCACTGTATAACACGGGGGTACAGTACTGGTTGGGACAAGTCTGTCACTGTCTAACACTGGGGTACAGAACTGGTGGGGATCAGTCTGTCACTGAACAACACTGGGGTCTGGCACTGGTGGGGATGGGTCTGTAACTGTAAAACACTGGGGAACAGCACTGGTGAGATGGGTCTGTCACTATATAACACTGGGGTACAGTACTGGTGTGGATAGATCTGTCACTGTATAACACTGGGGTGCAGTACTGGTGGGGTCAGGTCTGTCACTGTATAACACTGGGGTACAGTACTGATGGGGACAGGTCTGTCACTGTATAACACTGGGGTACAGTACTGGTGGGGACAGGTCTGTCACTGTATAACTATGGGGTACAGTACTGGTCGGGACAGGTCTGTCACTGGGATAAAGTACTGGAGGGGACAGGTCTGTCACTGTATAACACTGGGGTACAGTGCTTGTGGCTATGGGTCTGTAAATGTATAACACTGGGTTACAGTACTGATGGGGACAGGTCTGTTACTGTATAACACTGGGGTACAGTACTGGTGAGTACATGTCTGTCACTGTTTAACACTGGGGTACAGTACTGGTGGGAACAGGTATGTCACTGTATAACACTGGGGTACAGTACTGGTGGGGATGGGTCTGTCGCTGTATAACACTGGGGTACACTACTGTTGGGGATAAGTCTGTCACTGTATAACACTGGGGTATTGTACTGGTTGGGACGGGTCTGTCACTGTATAACACTGGGGAACAGTACTGGTGGGGACGGGTCTGTCACTGTATAACACTGGGGTACAGTACTGGTGGGGACAGGTCTGTCACTGTATAACCCTGGGGACAGTACTGGTGGGGACAGGTCTGTCACTGTCTAAAACTGGGGTGCATGATTGATGGGGACAAGTCTATCATTGTACATCACTGGGTTACAGTACTGCTACTGACAGGTCTGACACTGTATAACACTGGGGTACAGTAATGGTGGGGATGAGTCTGTCACTGTATAATACTGGTGTACATTACTGGTGGGGATGAGTTTGTCACTGTATCACACTGGGGTACAGTAAGTGTGGGGATGGGTCTGTAACTGTGTAGCACTGGGGTAGAGTAATGGTGGGGATAGGTCTGTCACTGTATAACACTGGGGTACAGTACAGGTGGGGACAGGTCTATCACTGTAAAATGCTGGGGTACAATACTGGTGCGGACAGGTCTGTCACTGTATAACACTGGGGTACAGTACTGGTGGGGACGGGTCTGTCACTGTATAACACTGGGGTACAGTACTGGTGGGGACAGGTCTGTCACTGTACAACACTGAGGTAGAGTACTGGTGAGGATGGGTCTGTCACTGTATAACACTGGGGTACAGTACTGGTGGGGACGGGTCTGTCACTGTATAACACTGGGGTACAGTACTGATGGGGACAGGTCTATCAGTGTATAACACTGGGGTACAATACTGGTGCGGACAGGTCTGTCACTGTATAATACTGGGGTACAGTACTGGTGGGGACAGGTCTGTCACTGTATAACACTGGGGTACAATACTGGTGCTCACTGTATAACACTGGGGTACTGTACTGGTGGGGACGGGTCTGTCACTGTATAACACTGGGGTACAGTACTGGTGGGGACGGGTCTGTCACTGTATAACACTGGGGTACAGTACTGGTGGGGACAGGTCTGTCCCTGTGTTACACTGGGGTACAGTACTGGTGGGGACAGGTCTGTCACTGTATAACACTGAGGAAGAGTACTGATGGGGATGGGTCTGTCACTGTATAACACTGGGGTACAGTACTGGTGGGGACGGGTCTGTCACTGTATAACACTGGGGTACAGTACTGATGGGGACAGGTCTGTTACTGTATAACACTGGGGTACAGTACTGGTGGGGATGGGTCTGTCACTGTATAACACTGGGGTACAGTACTGGTGGGGATGGGTCTGTCACTGTATAACACTGGGGTACAGTACTGATGGGGACAGGTCTGTCACTGTATAACATGGGGGTACAGTACTGGTTGGGACAAGTCTGTCACTGTCTAACACTGGGGTACAGAACTGGTGGGGATGAGTCTGTCACTGAACAACACTGGGGTCTGGCACTGGTGGGGATGGGTCTGTAACTGTAAAACACTGGGGAACAGCACTGGTGAGATGGGTCTGTCACTATATAACACTGGGGTACAGTACTGGTGTGGACAGATCTGTCACTGTATAACACTGGGGTACAGTACTGGTGGGGTCAGGTCTGTCACTGTATAACACTGGGGTACAGTACTGATGGGGACAGGTCTGTCACTGTATAACACTGGGGTACAGTACTGGTGGGGACAGGTCTGTCACTGTATAACTATGGGGTACAGTACTGGTCAGGACAGGTCTGTCACTGTATAACACTGGGATAAAGTACTGGTGGGGACAGTTCTGTCACTGTATAACACTGGGGTACAGTACTGGTGGGACAGGACTCTCACTGTATAACACTGGGGTACAGTACTGGTGGGACAGGTCTGTCACTGTATAACACTGGGTTACAGTACTGATGGGGACAGGTCTGTCACTGTATAACACTGGGGTACAGTACTGGTGAGTACATGTCTGTCACTGTTTAACACTGGGGTACAGTACTGGTGGGAACAGGTCTGTCACTTTATAACACTGGGGTACAGTACTGGTGGGGATGGGTCTGTCGCTGTATAACACTGGGGTACACTACTGTTGGGGATAAGTCTGTCACTGTATAACACTGGGGTACTGTACTGGTTGGGACGGGTCTGTCACTGTATAACACTGGGGAACAGTACTGGTGGTGACAGGTCTGTCACTGTATAACACTGGGGTACTGTACTGGTGGGGACGGGTCTGTCACTGTATAACACTGTGGTACATTACTGGTGGGGACAGGTCTGTCACTCTATAACACTGGGGTAAAATCCTGGTGGGGACTGCTCTGTCACTGTATAACACTGGGGTACAGTACTGGTGGGGACAGGTCTTTCACTGTATAACACTGGGATACCGTACTGGTGGGGACAGGTCTGTCACTGTATAACCCTGGGGACAGTACTGGTGGGGACAGGTCTGTCACTGTCTAAAACAGGGGTGCATGATTGCTGGGGACAAGTCTATCATTGTACAACACTGGGTCACAGTACTGCTATGGACAGGTCTGACACTATATAACACTGGGGTACAGTAATGTTGAGGATGAGTCTGTCACTGTATAATACTGGTGTACATTACCGGTGGGGATGAGTTTGTCACTGTATCACACTGGGGTACAGTAAGTGTGGGGATGGGTCTGTAACTGTGTAGCACTGGGGTAGAGTAATGGTGGGGATAGGTCTGTCACTGTATAACACTGGGGTACAATACTGGTGGGGACAGGTCTATCACTGTAAAATGCTGGGGTAAAGCACTGGTGTTATCAGGTCTGTCACTGAATAATACTGGGGTAGAGTACTGATGGGGACAGGTCTGTCACTGTATAACACGGGGGTACAGTACTGGTTGGGACAGGTCTGTCACTGTATAACACTGGGGTACAGTACTGGTGGGGACAAGTCTGTCACTGTATAACACTGGGGTACAGTACTGGTGGGGACAGGTCTGTCACTGTATAAAACTGGGGTACAGTACTGGTGGGGACAGGTCTGTCCCTGTGTAACACTGGGGTACAGTACTGGTGGGGACAGGTCTATCACTGTAAAATGCTGGGGTATAGCACAGATGTTATCAGGTCAGTCACTGAATAATATTGGGGTACAGTACTGATGGGGACGGGCCTGTCACTGTATAACACGGGGGTACAGTACTGGTGGGGACAGGTCTGTCACTGTATAACACTGGGGTACAGTACTGGTGGGGACAGGTCTGTCCCTGTATAACACTGGGGTACAGTACTGGTGGGGACATGTCTGTCCCTGTGTAACACTGGGGTACAGTTCTGGTTGGGGATGAGTCTGTCACTGATCAACACTGGGGTCTGGCACTGGTGGGGATGGGTCTGTAACTGTAAAACACTGGGGTACAGCACTGGTGAGATGGGTCTGTCACTATATACCACTGGGGTACAGTACTGGTGGGGACAGGTCTGTCACTGTACATCACTGTGGTACAGTACTGGTGGGGAAAGTTCTGTCACTATATAACAGTGGGGTACAGTACTGGTGGGACAGGCCTGTCACTGTATAACACTGGGGTACAAATGCTTGTGGGTATGGGTCTGTAAATGTATAACGCTGGGTTACAGTACTGATGGGGACAGGTCTGTTACTGTATACACTGGGATACCATACTAGTGTGGACAGGTCTGCCACTGCATAACTCTGAGGAACAGTACTGGTGGGGATGGGTCTGTCGCTGTATAACACTGGAGTACTGTACTGGTGGGGATGGGTCTGTCGCTGTATAACACTGGGGTACTGTACTGGTTGGGATGTGTCTGTCACTGTATAACTCTGGGGTAGTGTACTGGTGGTGACAGGTCTGTCACTGTATAACCCTGGGGACAGTACTGGTGGGGACAGGTCTGTCACTGTATAACACTGGGGTACAGTACTGGTGGGGACAGGTCTGTCACTGTATAACACTGGGGTACAGTACTGATGGGGACAGGTCTGTCACTGTATAACACTGGGGTACAGTACTGGTGGGTTCAGGTCTGTCACTGTATAACACTGGGGTACAGTACTGATGGGGACAGGTCTGTCACTGTGTAACACTGGGATACGGTACTGGTGGGGATGGGTCTGTCACTGTATAACACTGGGGTACAGTACTGATGGGGACAGGTCTGTCACTGTATAACACTGGGGTACAGTACTGCTGGGGGTGAGTCTGTCACTGTATAATACTGGGGTACAGTAATGGTGGGGATGAGTCTGTTACTGTATAATACTGGTGTACATTACTGGTGGGGATGAGTTTGTCACTGTATAATACTGGGGTACAGTAAGTGTGGGGATGGGTCTGTAACTGTGGAGCACTGGGGTAGAGTAATGGTGGGGATAGGTCTGTCACTGTATAACACTGGGGTACACTATTGGTGGGGACAGGTCTATCACTGTAAAATGCTGGGGTATAGCACAGATGTTATCAGGTCAGTCACTGAATAATATTGGGGTACAGTACTGATGGGGACGGGCCTGTCACTGTATAACACGGGGGTACAGTACTGGTTGGGACAGGTCTGTCACTGTATAACACTGGGGTACAGTACTGGTGGGGACAGGTCTGTCACTGTATAACACTGGGGTACAGTACTGGTGGGGACATGTCTGTCCCTGTGTAACACTGGGGTACAGTTCTGGTTGGGGATGAGTCTGTCACTGATCAACACTGGGGTCTGGCACTGGTGGGGATGGGTCTGTAACTGTAAAACACTGGGGTACAGCACTGGTGAGATGGGTCTGTCACTATATAACACTGGGGTACAGTACTGGTGGGGACAGGTCTGTCACTGTATATCACTGTGGTACAGTACTGGTGGGGAAAGTTCTGTCACTATATAACAGTGGGGTACAGTACTGGTGGGACAGGTCTGTCACTGTACAACACTGGGGTACAAATGCTTGTGGGTATGGGTCTGTAAATGTATAACGCTGGGTTACAGTACTGATGGGGACAGGTCTGTCACTGTATCACACTGGGATACCATACTAGTGTGGACAGGTCTGCCACTGCATAACTCTGAGGAACAGTACTGGTGGGGATGGGTCTGTCGCTGTATAACACTGGAGTACTGTACTGGTGGGGATGGGTCTGTCGCTGTATAACACTGGGGTACTGTACTGGTTGGGATGTGTCTGTCACTGTATAACTCTGGGGTAGTGTACTGGTGGTGACAGGTCTGTCACTGTATAACCCTGGGGACAGTACTGGTGGGGACAGGTCTGTCACTGTATAACACTGGGGTACAGTACTGGTGGGGACAGGTCTGTCACTGTATAACACTGGGGTACAGTACTGATGGGGACAGGTCTGTCACTGTATAACACTGGGGTACAGTACTGGTGGGTTCAGGTCTGTCACTGTATAACACTGGGGTACAGTACTGGTGGGGACAGGTCTGTCACTGTGTAACACTGGGGTACAGTACTGATGGGGACAGGTCTGTCACTGTGTAACACTGGGATACGGTACTGGTGGGGACGGGTCTGTCACTGTATAACACTGGGGTACAGTACTGATGGGGACAGGTCTGTCACTGTATAACACTGGGGTACAGTACTGGTGGGGACAGGTCTGTCACTGTGTAACACTGGGGTACAGTACTGATGGGGACAGGTCTGTCACTGTGTAACACTGGGGTACAGTACTGATGGGGACAGGTCTGTCACTGTGTTACACTGGGGTACAGTACTGGTGGGGATGAGTCTGTCACTGAACAACACTGGGGTCTGGCACTTGTGGGGATGGGTCAGTAACTGTAAAACACTTGGGAACAGCACTGGTGAGATGGGTCTGTCACTATATAATACTGGGGGACAGTACTGGAGCGGACAGGTCTGTCAATGTATAACACTGTAGGACACTACTGTTGGGGACGGGTCTGTCACTGTATAACACTGGGGTACTGTACTGTTTGGGACTGATCTGTCACTGTATAACTCTGGGGTACTGTACTGGTGGTGACAGGTCTGTCACTGTATAACCCTGGGGACAGTACTGGTGGGGACAGGTCTGTCACTGTCTAAAACTGGGGTACAGGATTGGTGGGGACAAGTCTATCATTGTACAACACTGGGGTACAGTACTGGTGGGGACAGGTCTGACACTGTATAACACTGGGGTACAGTAATGGTGGGGATGAGTCTGTCACTGTATAATACTGGTGTATAGTTCTGGTGGGGATGAGTTTGCCACTGTATAACATTGGGGTACAGTACGTTTGGGGATGGGTCTGTAACTGTGTGGCATTGGGCTAGAATACTGGTGGGGAGAAGTCTATCACTGTATAACACTGGGGTACATAACTGGTGAGTATAGAACTAGGACTGTATAACACTGGGGTACAGTACTGGTGGAGACAGGTCTGTCACTGTATAACACTGGGGTACAGTACTGGTGGGGACGTGTCTGTCACTGTATAACACTGGGGTACAGTACTGGTGGGGATGGGTCTGTCACTATAACACTTGGGTACAGTACTGGTGGGGACAGGTCTGTCACTGTATAACACTGGGGTACAGTACTGGTGGGGATTGGTCTGTCACTATAACACTGGGGTACAGTACTGGTGGGGACAGGTCTGTCACTGTATAACACTGGGGTACAGTACTGGTGGAGGCAGGTCTGTCACTGTATAACACTGCGGTACAGTACTGGTGAGGACTAGTCTGTCACTGTATAACACTGGGGTACAGTACTGGTGGGGAAAGCCCTCACTGTATAACACTGGGGTACAGTACAGGTGGGGACAGGTCTGTCACTGTATAACACTGGGGTACATTACTGTTGGGTACATGTGTGTCACTGTATAATACGGGTACAATACTGGTGGGGACGAATCTGTCACTGTATAACACTGGGGTACAGTACTGGTGGGGACAGGTCTGTCAATGTATATCACTGTGGTACAGTACTGGTGGGGATGGATCTGTCACTGTATAACACAGGGGCACATTGCTGGTGGGTACATGTCTGTCCCTGTATAACTCTGCGGTACAGTTATGGTTGGGACATGTCTGTCTCTGGATATCACTGGGGTACAGTACAGGCGGGGACAGGTCTGCCACTGTATAACACTGCGATACAGTACTGGTGGGGATGGGTCTGTAACTGTATAACACTGGGGTACAATCCTGGTGGGGACGGGTCTGTCACTGCATAACACTGGCGTACAGTACTGGTGGGGACAGGTCTGTCACTGTCTAAACCTGGGTTGCAGTACTGGTGGGGACAGGTCTGTCACTGTATAACATTGGGGTACAGTAAGGGTGGGGATGAGTCTGTCACTGTATAATACTGGTGTACAGTACTGGTGGGGACGGGTCTGTCACTGTATAAGCCTGGGGTACAGTACTGGTGGGGACAGGTCTGTCACTGTATAATGCTGGGGTACAGTACTGGTGGGGATGGGTCTGTCACTGCATAACACTGGGGTACAGTACTGGTGGGGATGAGTTTGTCACTGTATAACATTGGGGTACAGTACGTGTGGGGAAAGGTCTGTAACTGTGTAGCACTGGGCTAGAATACTGGCGTGGAGAAGTCTATCACTGTATAACGCTGGGGTACATAACTGGTGAGTATAGATCTATGACTGTATAACCCTGGGGTACAGTACTGGCGGGAAGAGGTCTGTCACTGTATAACACAGGGGAACAGTCCTGGTGGGGACAGGTCAGTCACTGTATAACACTGGGGTACAGTACTGGTGGGGACATGTCTGTCACTGTATAACACTGGGGTACAGTACTGGTGGAGACAGTTCTGTCACTGTATAACACTGAGGTACAGTACTGGTGGAGACAGGTCTGTCACTGTATAACACTGGGGTACAGTACTGGTGAGGACTAGTCTGTCACTGTATAACCCTGGGGTACAGTACTGATGGGGGCAGGTCTGTCACTTTATAACACTGGGGTACATTACTGATGGAGACAGGTCTGTCACTGTATAACACGGGGGTACAGTACTGGGGGAGACAGGTCTGTCACTGTATAACACTGGGGTACAGTACTGGTGGGGAAATCCGTCACACAGGTGGGGATGTGTCTGTCACTGTATAACACTGGGGTACAGTACTGGTGGGTACATGTGTGTCACTGTATACTACATGTGCAACACTGGTGGGGACGAATCTGTCACTATATAACACTGGGGTACAGTACTGGTGGGGACAGGTCTGTCACTGTATAACACTGGGGTACAGTACTGGTGGGGACAGGTCTGTCACTGTATAACACTGGGGTACAGTACTGGTGGGGACAGGTCTGTCACTGTATAACACTGGGGTACAGTACTGGTGGGGACATGTCTGTCCCTGTGTAACACTGGGGTACAGTTCTTGTTGGGGATGAGTCTGTCACTGATCAACACTGGGGTCTGGCACTGGTGGGGATGGGTCTGTAACTGTAAAACACTGGGGTACAGCACTGGTGAGATGGGTCTGTCACTATATACCACTGGGGTACAGTACTGGTGGGGACAGGTCTGTCACTGTACATCACTGTGGTACAGTACTGGTGGGGAAAGTTCTGTCACTATATAACAGTGGGGTACAGTACTGGTGGGACAGGTCTGTCACTGTACAACACTGGGGTACAAATGCTTGTGGGTATGGGTCTGTAAATGTATAACGCTGGGTTACAGTACTGATGGGGACAGGTCTGTTACTGTATCACACTGGGATACCATACTAGTGTGGACAGGTCTGCCACTGCATAACTCTGAGGAACAGTACTGGTGGGGATGGGTCTGTCGCTGTATAACACTGGAGTACTGTACTGGTGGGGATGGGTCTGTCGCTGTATAACACTGGGGTACTGTACTGGTTGGGATGTGTCTGTCACTGTATAACTCTGGGGTAGTGTACTGGTGGTGACAGGTCTGTCACTGTATAACCCTGGGGACAGTACTGGTGGGGACAGGTCTGTCACTGTATAACACTGGGGTACAGTACTGGTGGGGACAGGTCTGTCACTGTATAACACTGGGGTACAGTACTGATGGGGACAGGTCTGTCACTGTATAACACTGGGGTACAGTACTGGTGGGTTCAGGTCTGTCACTGTATAACACTGGGGTACAGTACTGGTGGGGACAGGTCTGTCACTGTGTAACACTGGGGTACAGTACTGATGGGGACAGGTCTGTCACTGTGTAACACTGGGATACGGTACTGGTGGGGACGGGTCTGTCACTGTATAACACTGGGGTACAGTACTGATGGGGACAGGTCTGTCACTGTATAACACTGGGGTACAGTACTGGTGGGGACAGGTCTGTCACTGTGTAACACTGGGGTACAGTACTGATGGGGACAGGTCTGTCACTGTGTAACACTGGGGTACAGTACTGATGGGGACAGGTCTGTCACTGTGTTACACTGGGGTACAGTACTGGTGGGGATGAGTCTGTCACTGAACAACACTGGGGTCTGGCACTTGTGGGGATGGGTCAGTAACTGTAAAACACTTGGGAACAGCACTGGTGAGATGGGTCTGTCACTATATAATACTGGGGGACAGTACTGGAGCGGACAGGTCTGTCAATGTATAACACTGTGGGACACTACTGTTGGGGACAGGTCTGTCACTGTATAACACTGGGGTACTGTACTGTTTGGGACTGATCTGTCACTGTATAACTCTGGGGTACTGTACTGGTGGTGACAGGTCTGTCACTGTATAACCCTGGGGACAGTACTGGTGGGGACAGGTCTGTCACTGTCTAAAACTGGGGTACAGGATTGGTGGGGACAAGTCTATCATTGTACAACACTGGGGTACAGTACTGGTGGGGACAGGTCTGACACTGTATAACACTGGGGTGCAGTAATGGTGGGGATGAGTCTGTCACTGTATAATACTGGTGTATAGTTCTGGTGGGGATGAGTTTGCCACTGTATAACATTGGGGTACAGTACGTTTGGGGATGGGTCTGTAACTGTGTGGCATTGGGCTAGAATACTGGTGGGGAGAAGTCTATCACTGTATAAAACTGGGGTACATAACTGGTGAGTATAGAACTATGACTGTATAACACTGGGGTACAGTACTGGTGGAGACAGGTCTGTCACTGTATAACACTGGGGTACAGTACTGGTGGGGACGTGTCTGTCACTGTATAACACTGGGGTACAGTACTGGTGGGGATGGGTCTGTCACTATAACACTTGGGTACAGTACTGGTGGGGACAGGTCTGTCACTGTATAACACTGGGGTACAGTACTGGTGGGGATTGGTCTGTCACTATAACACTGGGGTACAGTACTGGTGGGGACAGGTCTGTCACTGTATAACACTGGGGTACAGTACTGGTGGAGGCAGGTCTGTCACTGTATAACACTGCGGTACAGTACTGGTGAGGACTAGTCTGTCACTGTATAACACTGGGGTACAGTACTGGTGGGGAAAGCCCTCACTGTATAACACTGGGGTACAGTACAGGTGGGGACAGGTCTGTCACTGTATAACACTGGGGTACATTACTGTTGGGTACATGTGTGTCACTGTATAATACGGGTACAATACTGGTGGGGACGAATCTGTCACTGTATAACACTGGGGTACAGTACTGGTGGGGACAGGTCTGTCAATGTATATCACTGTGGTACAGTACTGGTGGGGATGGATCTGTCACTGTATAACACAGGGGCACATTGCTGGTGGGTACATGTCTGTCCCTGTATAACTCTGCGGTACAGTTATGGTTGGGACATGTCTGTCTCTGGATATCACTGGGGTACAGTACAGGCGGGGACAGGTCTGCCACTGTATAACACTGCGATACAGTACTGGTGGGGATGGGTCTGTAACTGTATAACACTGGGGTACAATCCTGGTGGGGACGGGTCTGTCACTGCATAACACTGGCGTACAGTACTGGTGGGGACAGGTCTGTCACTGTCTAAACCTGGGTTGCAGTACTGGTGGGGACAGGTCTGTCACTGTATAACATTGGGGTACAGTAATGGTGGGGATGAGTCTGTCACTGTATAATACTGGTGTACAGTACTGGTGGGGACGGGTCTGTCACTGTATAAGCCTGGGGTACAGTACTGGTGGGGACAGGTCTGTCACTGTATAATGCTGGGGTACAGTACTGGTGGGGACGGGTCTGTCACTGCATAACACTGGGGTACAGTACTGGTGGGGATGAGTTTGTCACTGTATAACATTGGGGTACAGTACGTGTGGGGAAAGGTCTGTAACTGTGTAGCACTGGGCTAGAATACTGGCGTGGAGAAGTCTATCACTGTATAACGCTGGGGTACATAACTGGTGAGTATAGATCTATGACTGTATAACCCTGGGGTACAGTACTGGCGGGAAGAGGTCTGTCACTGTATAACACAGGGGAACAGTCCTGGTGGGGACAGGTCAGTCACTGTATAACACTGGGGTACAGTACTGGTGGGGACATGTCTGTCACTGTATAACACTGGGGTACAGTACTGGTGGAGACAGTTCTGTCACTGTATAACACTGAGGTACAGTACTGGTGGAGACAGGTCTGTCACTGTATAACACTGGGGTACAGTACTGGTGAGGACTAGTCTGTCACTGTATAACCCTGGGGTACAGTACTGATGGGGGCAGGTCTGTCACTTTATAACACTGGGGTACATTACTGATGGAGACAGGTCTGTCACTGTATAACACGGGGGTACAGTACTGGGGGAGACAGGTCTGTCACTGTATAACACTGGGGTACAGTACTGGTGGGGAAATCCGTCACACAGGTGGGGATGTGTCTGTCACTGTATAACACTGGGGTACAGTACTGGTGGGTACATGTGTGTCACTGTATACTACATGTGCAACACTGGTGGGGACGAATCTGTCACTGTATAACACTGGGGTACAGTACTGGTGGGGACAGGTCTGTCACTGTATAACACTGTGGCACAGTACTGGTGGGGACAGGTCTGTCACTGTATATCACTGGGGCACAGTACTGGTGGGGATGGGTCTGTCACTGTGTAACACTGGGGTACATGCTGGTGGGCACATGTCAGTCACTGTATAACTCTGCGGTACAGTTATGGTGGGGACAAGTCTGTCACTGGATATCACTGGGGTACAGTACAGGCTGGGACAGGTCTGCCATTGTATAACACTCGGGTAAAGTACTGGCGGGAACTGGACTGTCTCTGTATAACATTGGGGTACAGTACTTGTGGGGACAGGTCTGTCACTGTAGAAAACTGGGGTACAGTATTGGCGGGGTTGGTTCTGTCTCTGTATAACACTGGGGTACAGTATTGGTGGGTATATGTCTGTCACTATAATACTGGGGGACAGTACACATGGGGATTGGTCTATAACTGTGTAGCACTGGGGTAGAGTAATGGTGGGGATCGGTTTGTCACTGTATAACACTGGGGTACAGTACTGGTGGGGACAGGTCTATCACTGTAAAATGCTGGCGTACAGCACTGGTGTAATCAGGTCTGTCACTGTATAATACTGGGGTACAGTACTGATAGGGACAGGTCTGTCACTGTATAACACTCGGGTACAGTACTGGTGGGGAAAGGTCTGTCACTGTATAACACTGGGGTACAGTACTAGTGGGGACAGGTCTGCCACTGCATAACTCTGAGGTACAGTACTGGTGGGGATGGGTCTGCGGCTGTATAGCACTGGGGTACACTACTGTTGGGGACAGGTCTGTCACTGTATAACACTGGTGTACTGTACTGGTTGGGATGGGTCTGTCACTGTATAACTCTGGGGTACTGTACTGTTGGTGACAGGTCTGTCACTGAATAACCCTGGGGACAGTACTGGTGGGGACAGGTCTGTCACAGGCTAAAACTGGGGTACAGTATTGGTGGGGACAAGTCTATCATTGTACAACACTGGGTTACAGTACTGGTTGGGACAGGTCTGACACTGTATAACACTGGGGTACAGTAATGGTGGGGATGAGTCTGTCACTGTATAATACTGGTGTACAGTACTGGTGGGGATGAGTTTGCCACTGTATAACATTGGGGTACAGTACGTGTGGGGATGGGTCTGTAACTGTGTGGCATTGGGCTAGAATACTGGTGGGGAGAAGTCTATCACTGTATAACGCTGGGGTACAGTACTGGTGGAGACAGGTCTGTCACTGTATAACACTGGGGTACAGTACTGGTGGAGACAGGTCTGTCACTGTATAACACTGGGGTGCAGTACTGGTGGGGACAGGTCTGTCACTGTATATCACTGGGCTACAGTACTGGTGGAGGCAGGCCTGTCACTTTATAACACTGGGGTACAGTACTGGTGGGGACAGGTCTGTCACTGTATATCACTGGGGTACAGTACTGGTGGGGACAGGTCTGTCACTGTATAACACTGGGGTACAGCACTGGTGGGGATGGGTCTGTCACTATAACACTGGGGTACTTTACTGGTGGGGACAGGTCTGTCACTGTGCAACACTGGGCTACAGTACTGGTGGAGGCAGGTCTGTCACTTTATAACACTGGGGTACGGTACTGGTGAGGACTTGTCTGTCACTGTAGAAAACTGGGGTACAGTACTGGTGGGGTTGGTTCTGTCACTGTACAACACTGGGGTGCAGAAATGGTGGATATATTTATCTTACTGTATAACACTGGGGTACAGTACTGGTGGGTATATGTCTGTCACTGTATAACACTGGGGTACAGTACTGGTGGGGATGGGTCTGTCACTGTGTAACACTGGGGTACAGTACTGGTGGGTATATGTCTGTCACTGTATAACACTGGAGTACAGTACGGGTGGGGACAGGTCTGTCAGTGTATAACACTGGGGTACTGTACTGCTGTGTACAGGTCTGTCACTGTATAACACTGGGGTACAGTACTGGTGGGTATATGTCTGTCACTGTATAACACTGGGGGACAGAACACATGGGGATTTTTCGATAACTGTTTAGCACTGGGGTAGAGTACTGGTGGGGACAGGTCTGTCACTGTATAACACTGGGGCACAGTACTGAGGGGGACAGGTCTGTCACTGTATAACACTGGTGCACAGTACTGGTGGGGACAGGTCTGTCACTGTATAACACTGGGGTACAGTACTGGTGGGGATAGGTCTGTCACTGTATAACAGTGGGGCACAGTACTGGTGGGGATGGGTCTGTCACTGTATAATGCTGGGGTAAAGTACTGGTGGGGACGGGTCTGTCACTATAACACTGGGGTACAGTACTGAAGGGTATGGTTCTGTCATTGTATAACACTGGGGTACAGGACTGGTGGGGACGGGTCTGTCACTATAACACTGGGGTACAGTACTGGTGGGTATGGTTCTGTCATTGTATAACACTGGGGTACAGGACTGGTGGGGACGGGTCTGTCACTATAACACTGGGGTACAGGACTGGTGGGGACAGGTCTGTCACTGTATAACACTGGGGTACAGTACTGGTGGGGACGGGTCTGTCACTATAACACTGGGGTACAGTACTGGTGGGTATGGTTCTGTCATTGTATAACACTGGGGTACAGGACTGGTGGGGACGGGTCTGTCACTGTATAACACTGGGGTACAGTACTGGTGGGGACGGGTCTGTCACTATAACACTGGGGTACAGGACTGGTGGGGACAGTTCTGTCACTGTATAACACTGGGGTACAATACTGGTGGGGACAGGTCTGTCACTGTATAACACTGGGGTACAGTACTGGTGGGGACAGGTCTGTCACTGTATAATGCTGGGGTACAGTACTGGTGGGGATGGGTCTGTCACTGTATAACACTGGGGTACAGTACTGGTGGGGATGGGTCTGTCACTGTATAACACTGGGGTACAATACTGGTGGGGACAGGTCTGTCACTGTATAACACTGGGGTACAGTACTGGTGGAGACAGGTCTGTCACTGTATAACACTGGGGTGCAGTACTGGTGGGGACAGGTCTGTCACTGTATATCACTGGGCTACAGTACTGGTGGAGGCAGGCCTGTCACTTTATAACACTGGGGTACAGTACTGGTGGGGACAGGTCTGTCACTGTATATCACTGGGGTACAGTACT
Organism: Isurus oxyrinchus; assembly: GCA_026770705.1. Classification (NCBI taxonomy): domain Eukaryota; kingdom Metazoa; phylum Chordata; class Chondrichthyes; order Lamniformes; family Lamnidae; genus Isurus; species Isurus oxyrinchus. The sequence goes on from JANJGN010000005.1 coordinate 5,011,318, forward strand.
GGTGGGGACAGGTCTGTCACTGTATAACACTGGGGTACAGCACTGGTGGGGATGGGTCTGTCACTATAACACTGGGGTACTTTACTGGTGGGGACAGGTCTGTCACTGTGCAACACTGGGCTACAGTACTGGTGGAGGCAGGTCTGTCACTTTATAACACTGGGGTACGGTACTGGTGAGGACTTGTCTGTCACTGTAGAAAACTGGGGTACAGTACTGGTGGGGTTGGTTCTGTCACTGTACAACACTGGGGTGCAGAAATGGTGGATATATTTATCTTACTGTATAACACTGGGGTACAGTACTGGTGGGTATATGTCTGTCACTGTATAACACTGGGGTACAGTACTGGTGGGGATGGGTCTGTCACTGTGTAACACTGGGGTACAGTACTGGTGGGTATATGTCTGTCACTGTATAACACTGGAGTACAGTACGGGTGGGGACAGGTCTGTCAGTGTATAACACTGGGGTACTGTACTGCTGTGTACAGGTCTGTCACTGTATAACACTGGGGTACAGTACTGGTGGGTATATGTCTGTCACTGTATAACACTGGGGGACAGAACACATGGGGATTTTTCGATAACTGTTTAGCACTGGGGTAGAGTACTGGTGGGGACAGGTCTGTCACTGTATAACACTGGGGCACAGTACTGAGGGGGACAGGTCTGTCACTGTATAACACTGGTGCACAGTACTGGTGGGGACAGGTCTGTCACTGTATAACACTGGGGTACAGTACTGGTGGGGATAGGTCTGTCACTGTATAACAGTGGGGCACAGTACTGGTGGGGATGGGTCTGTCACTGTATAATGCTGGGGTAAAGTACTGGTGGGGACGGGTCTGTCACTATAACACTGGGGTACAGTACTGAAGGGTATGGTTCTGTCATTGTATAACACTGGGGTACAGGACTGGTGGGGACGGGTCTGTCACTATAACACTGGGGTACAGTACTGGTGGGTATGGTTCTGTCATTGTATAACACTGGGGTACAGGACTGGTGGGGACGGGTCTGTCACTATAACACTGGGGTACAGGACTGGTGGGGACAGGTCTGTCACTGTATAACACTGGGGTACAGTACTGGTGGGGACGGGTCTGTCACTATAACACTGGGGTACAGTACTGGTGGGTATGGTTCTGTCATTGTATAACACTGGGGTACAGGACTGGTGGGGACGGGTCTGTCACTGTATAACACTGGGGTACAGTACTGGTGGGGACGGGTCTGTCACTATAACACTGGGGTACAGGACTGGTGGGGACAGTTCTGTCACTGTATAACACTGGGGTACAATACTGGTGGGGACAGGTCTGTCACTGTATAACACTGGGGTACAGTACTGGTGGGGACAGGTCTGTCACTGTATAATGCTGGGGTACAGTACTGGTGGGGATGGGTCTGTCACTGTATAACACTGGGGTACAATACTGGTGGGGACAGGTCTGTCACTGTATAACACTGGGGTACAGTACTGGTGGGGACAGGTCTGTCACTGTATAATGCTGGGGTACAGTACTGGTGGGGATGGGTCTGTCACTGTATAACACTGGGGTACAATACTGGTGGGGACAGGTCTGTCACTGTATAACACTGGGGTACAGTACTGGTGGGGACAGGTCTGTCACTGTATAACACTGGGGTACAGTACTGGTGGGGACAGGTCTGTCACTGTATAACACTGGGGTACAGTACTGGTGGGGACACGTCTGTCACTGTATAACACTGGGGTACAGTACTGGTGGGGACAGGTCTATCACTGTATAACACTGGGGTAGAGTACTGGTGGGGATGGGTCTGTCACTGTATAACACTGGGTACAGTACTGGTGGGGACAGGTCTATCACTGTATAACACTGGAGTACAGTACTGGTGGGGACGGGTCTGTCACTGTATAACACTGGGATACAGTACTGGTGGGGACGGGTCTGTCACTGTATAACACTGGGGTACAGAACTAGTGGATACATGTCTCACGCTGCATAACATTGTGGTTCAATATTTCTGGGGACACATCTGTCACTGTATAACACTGGGGTACAGTATTTCTGGGGTCAGGTCTGTCACTGTATAACACTGTGGTACAGTATAGCCGGGGACAGGTATGTCACATTATGACACTGGGGTACAGTATTTCTGGGGACAGGTCGGTCACTGTATGACACAAGGGTACAGTACAGGCAGAGACAAGTCTGTCACTTTATAACGCTGGGGTACAGTACTGGTGGAGACAAGGATTTCACTGTATAACAGTGGGGTAAAGTATTGGTAGAGACAAGTCTTTCAGTGTATAACACTGGGGTACAGTACCTGTGGGTTCAGTTCTGTCACTGTATAACAATGGGGTACAGTACCTGTGGGTTCAGGTCTGTCACTGTATAACACTGGGGTACAGTACCTGTGGGTTCAGGTCTGCCACTATAAAACAATGGTGTACAGTACTGGTGGGGACATTTCTGTCACTGTAAAACACAGGGGAACAGTACTGGTGGGGAAAGGTCTGTCACTGTATAACCCTGGGGTACAGTACTGATGGGGACAGGTCTGTCAGTGTATAACACTGGGGTACAGTACTGGTGCGGACAGGTATGTCACTGTATAACACTGGGGTACAGTACTGATGGGGACTGGTCTGTCACTATATAACACTGGGGTACAGTACTGGTGGGGACGGGTCTGTCACTGTATAACACTGGGGAACAGTACTGGTGGGGATGGGTCTGTCACTGTATAACAAAGGGGTACAGTACTGATGGGGACAGGTCTGTCACTGTATAACACGAGGGTACAGTACTGGTTGGGACAGGTCTGTCACTGTATAACACTAGGGTACAGTACTGGTAGGGAGAGGTCTGTCACTGTATAACACTGGGGAACAGTACTGGTAGAGACAAGTCTTTCAGTGTATAACAATGGGGTACAGTACCCGTGGGTTCAGGTCTGTCACTGTATAACACTGGGGTACAGTACCTGTGGGTTCAGGTCTGCCACTATATAACAATGGGGTACAGTACTGGTGGGGACATTTCTGTCACTGTAAAACACAGGGGAACAGTACTGGTGCGGACAGATCTGTCACTGTATAACACTGGGGTACAGTACTGGTGGGGACAGCTCTGTCACTGTATAACACTGGGGTACAGTATTGGTGGGGACAGGTCTCTCACTCTATAACCCTGGGGTACAGCACTGATGTGGACAGGTCTGTCACTGTATAACACTGGGGTACAGTACTGGTGGGGACATGTATGTTACTGTATAACACTGGGGTACAGTATTGATTGGGACAGGTCTGTCATTGTATAACACTGGGGCACAGTACTGATGGGGACATGTCTGTCAATGTATAACACTGGGGTACAGTACTGGTGGGGATGGGTCTGTCACTGTATAACACTGGGGTACAGTACTGATGGGGACAGGTCTGTTACTGTATAACACGAGGGTACAGTACTGGTTGGGACAGGTCTGTCACTGTATAACACTGGGGTACAGTACTGGTGGGGTCAGGTCTGTCACTGTATAACACTGGAGAACAGTACTGGTGGGGAATGGTCTGTCACTGTATAACACTGGGGTACAGAACTGGTAGGGACAGGTCTGTTCCTGTGTTACACTGGGGTACAGTACTGGTGGGGACAGGTCTGTCACTGTGTAACACTGGGGTACAGTACTGGTGGGTATGGTTCTGTCATTGTATAACACTGGGGTACAGGACTGGTGGGGACGGGTCTGTCACTATAACACTGGGGTACAGGACTGGTGGGGACAGGTCTGTCACTGTATAACACTGGGGTACAGTACTGGTGGGGACGGGTCTGTCACTATAACACTGGGGTACAGTACTGGTGGGTATGGTTCTGTCATTGTATAACACTGGGGTACAGGACTGGTGGGGACGGGTCTGTCACTATAACACTGGGGTACAGGACTGGTGGGGACAGGTCTGTCACTGTATAACACTGGGGTACAGTACTGGTGGGGACGGGTCTGTCACTATAACACTGGGGTACAGGACTGGTGGGGACAGTTCTGTCACTGTATAACACTGGGGTACAATACTGGTGGGGACAGGTCTGTCACTGTATAACACTGGGGTACAGTACTGGTGGGGACAGGTCTGTCACTGTATAATGCTGGGGTACAGTACTGGTGGGGATGGGTCTGTCACTGTATAACACTGGGGTACAATACTGGTGGGGACAGGTCTGTCACTGTATAACACTGGGGTACAGTACTGGTGGGGACAGGTCTGTCACTGTATAATGCTGGGGTACAGTACTGGTGGGGATGGGTCTGTCACTGTATAACACTGGGGTACAATACTGGTGGGGACAGGTCTGTCACTGTATAACACTGGGGTACAGTACTGGTGGGGACAGGTCTGTCACTGTATAACACTGGGGTACAGTACTGGTGGGGACAGGTCTGTCACTGTATAACACTGGGGTACAGTACTGGTGGGGACACGTCTGTCACTGTATAACACAAGGGCACATTACTGGTGGGGACAGGTCTATCACTGTATAACACTGGGGTAGAGTACTGGTGGGGATGGGTCTGTCACTGTATAACACTGGGTACAGTACTGGTGGGGACAGGTCTATCACTGTATAACACTGGAGTACAGTACTGGTGGGGACGGGTCTGTCACTGTATAACACTGGGATACAGTACTGGTGGGGACGGGTCTGTCACTGTATAACACTGGGGTACAGAACTAGTGGATACATGTCTCACGCTGCATAACATTGTGGTTCAATATTTCTGGGGACACATCTGTCACTGTATAACACTGGGATACAGTATTTCTGGGGTCAGGTCTGTCACTGTATAACACTGTGGTACAGTATAGCCGGGGACAGGTATGTCACATTATGACACTGGGGTACAGTATTTCTGGGGACAGGTCTGTCACTGTATGACACAAGGGTACAGTACAGGCAGAGACAAGTCTGTCACTTTATAACGCTGGGGTACAGTACTGGTGGAGACAAGGATTTCACTGTATAACAGTGGGGTAAAGTATTGGTAGAGACAAGTCTTTCAGTGTATAACACTGGGGTACAGTACCTGTGGGTTCAGTTCTGTCACTGTATAACAATGGGGTACAGTACCTGTGGGTTCAGGTCTGTCACTGTATAACACTGGGGTACAGTACCTGTAGGTTCAGGTCTGCCACTATAAAACAATGGTGTACAGTACTGGTGGGGACATTTCTGTCACTGTAAAACACAGGGGAACAGTACTGGTGGGGAAAGGTCTGTCACTGTATAACCCTGGGGTACAGTACTGATGGGGACAGGTCTGTCAGTGTATAACACTGGGGTACAGTACTGGTGCGGACAGGTATGTCACTGTATAACACTGGGGTACAGTACTGATGGGGACTGGTCTGTCACTATATAACACTGGGGTACAGTACTGGTGGGGACGGGTCTGTCACTGTATAACACTGGGGAACAGTACTGGTGGGGATGGGTCTGTCACTGTATAACAAAGGGGTACAGTACTGATGGGGACAGGTCTGTCACTGTATAACACGAGGGTACAGTACTGGTTGGGACAGGTCTGTCACTGTATAACACTAGGGTACAGTACTGGTAGGGAGAGGTCTGTCACTGTATAACACTGGGGAACAGTACTGGTAGAGACAAGTCTTTCAGTGTATAACAATGGGGTACAGTACCCGTGGGTTCAGGTCTGTCACTGTATAACACTGGGGTACAGTACCTGTGGGTTCAGGTCTGCCACTATATAACAATGGGGTACAGTACTGGTGGGGACATTTCTGTCACTGTAAAACACAGGGGAACAGTACTGGTGCGGACAGATCTGTCACTGTATAACACTGGGGTACAGTACTGGTGGGGACAGCTCTGTCACTGTATAACACTGGGGTACAGTATTGGTGGGGACAGGTCTCTCACTCTATAACCCTGGGGTACAGCACTGATGTGGACAGGTCTGTCACTGTATAACACTGGGGTACAGTACTGGTGGGGACATGTATGTTACTGTATAACACTGGGGTACAGTATTGATTGGGACAGGTCTGTCATTGTATAACACTGGGGCACAGTACTGATGGGGACATGTCTGTCAATGTATAACACTGGGGTACAGTACTGGTGGGGATGGGTCGGTCACTGTATAACACTGGGGTACAGTACTGATGGGGACAGGTCTGTTACTGTATAACACGAGGGTACAGTACTGGTTGGGACAGGTCTGTCACTGTATAACACTGGGGTACAGTACTGGTGGGGTCAGGTCTGTCACTGTATAACACTGGAGAACAGTACTGGTGGGGAATGGTCTGTCACTGTATAACACTGGGGTACAGTACTGGTAGGGACAGGTCTGTTCCTGTGTTACACTGGGGTACAGTACTGGTGGGGACAGGTCTGTCACTGTGTAACACTGGGGTACAGTACTGGTGGGGATGAGTCTGTCACTGAACAACACTGGGGTCTGGCACTGGTGGGGATGGGTCTGTAACTGTAAAACACTGGGCAACAGCACTGGTGAGATGGGTCTTTAACTATATAACACTGGGGTACAGTACTGGAGCGGACAGGTCTGTCACCGTATAACACTGGGGTACAGTACTGGAGCGGACAGGTCTGTCACCGTATAACACTAGGGTACAGTACTGGAGCGGACAGGTCTGTCACTGTATAACACTGGGGTACAGTACTGGAGCGGACAGGTCTGTCACCGTATAACACTGGGGTACAGTACTGGTGGGGATGGGTCTGTCACCGTATAACACTGGGGAACAGTACTGGTGGGGACAGGTCTGTCACTGTATAACACTGGAGTACAGTACTGGTGGGGACGGGTCTGTCACTGTATAACACTGGGATACAGTACTGGTGGGGACGGGTCTGTCACTGTATAACACTGGGGTACAGAACTAGTGGATACATGTCTCACGCTGCATAACATTGTGGTTCAATTTTTCTGGGGACACATCTGTCACTGTATAACACTGGGGTACAGTATTTCTGGGGTCAGGTCTGTCACTGTATAACACTGTGGTACAGTATAGCCGGGGACAGGTATGTCACATTATGACACTGGGGTACAGTATTTCTGGGGACAGGTCTGTCACTGTATGACACAAGGGTACAGTACAGGCAGAGACAAGTCTGTCACTTTATAACGCTGGGGTACAGTACTGGTGGAGACAAGGATTTCACTGTATAACAGTGGGGTAAAGTATTGGTAGAGACAAGTCTTTCAGTGTATAACACTGGGGTACAGTAGCTGTGGGTTCAGTTCTGTCACTGTATAACAATGGGGTACAGTACCTGTGGGTTCAGGTCTGTCACTGTATAACACTGGGGTACAGTACCTGTAGGTTCAGGTCTGCCACTATAAAGCAATGGTGTACAGTACTGGTGGGGACATTTCTGTCACTGTAAAACACAGGGGAACAGTACTGGTGGGGATAGGTCTGTCACTGTATAACCCTGGGGTACAGTACTGACGGGGACAGGTCTGTCAGTGTATAACACTGGGGTACAGTACTGGTGCGGACAGGTATGTCACTGTATAACACTGGGGTACAGTACTGATGGGGACTGGTCTGTCACTATATAACACTGGGGTACAGTACTGGTGGGGACGGGTCTGTCACTGTATAACACTGGGGAACAGTACTGGTGGGGATGGGTCTGTCACTGTATAACAAAGGGGTACAGTACTGATGGGGACAGGTCTGTCACTGTATAACACGAGGGTACAGTACTGGTTGGGACAGGTCTGTCACTGTATAACACTAGGGTACAGTACTGGTGGGGAGAGGTCTGTCACTGTATAACACTGGGGAACAGTACTGGTAGAGACAAGTCTTTCAGTGTATAACAATGGGGTACAGTACCTGTGGGTTCAGGTCTGTCACTGTATAACACTGGGGTACAGTACCTGTGGGTTCAGGTCTGCGACTATATAACAATGGGGTACAGTACTGGTGGGGACATTTCTGTCACTGTAAAACACAGGGGAACAGTACTGGTGCGGACAGATCTGTCACTGTATAACACTGGGGTACAGTAGTGGTGGGGACAGCTCTGTCACTGTATAACACTGGGGTACAGTATTGGTGGGGACAGGTCTCTCACTCTATAACCCTGGGGTACAGCACTGATGTGGACAGGTCTGTCACTGTATAACACTGGGGTACAGTACTGGTGGGGACATGTATGTTACTGTATAACACTGGGGTACAGTATTGATTGGGACAGGTCTGTCATTGTATAACACTGGGGCACAGTACTGATGGGGACATGTCTGTCAATGTATAACACTGGGGTACAGTACTGGTGGGGATGGGTCTGTCACTGTATAACACTGGGGTACAGTACTGATGGGGACAGGTCTGTTACTGTATAACACGAGGGTACAGTACTGGTTGGGACAGGTCTGTCACTGTATAACATTGGGGTACAGTACTGGTGGGGTCAGGTCTGTCACTGTATAACACTGGAGAACAGTACTGGTGGGGAATGGTCTGTCACTGTATAACACTGGGGTACAGTACTGGTAGGGACAGGTCTGTTCCTGTGTTACACTGGGGTACAGTACTGGTGGGGACAGGTCTGTCACTGTGTAACACTGGGGTACAGTACTGGTGGGGATGAGTCTGTCACTGAACAACACTGGGGTCTGGCACTGGTGGGGATGGGTCTGTAACTGTAAAACACTGGGCAACAGCACTGGTGAGATGGGTCTGTAACTATATAACACTGGGGTACAGTACTGGAGCGGACAGGTCTGTCACCGTATAACACTGGGGTACAGTACTGGAGCGGACAGGTCTGTCACCGTATAACACTAGGGTACAGTACTGGAGCGGACAGGTCTGTCACTGTATAACACTGGGGTACAGTACTGGAGCGGACAGGTCTGTCACCGTATAACACTGGGGTACAGTACTGGTGGGACAGGTCTGTCACCGTATAACACTGGGGTACAGTACTGGTGGGGACAGGTCTGTCACTGTATAACACTGGGGTACAGTACTGGTGGGGACAGGTCTGTCACTGTATAACACTGGGGTACAGTACTGGTGGGGACAGGTCTGTCACTGTATAACACTTGGGTACAGTACTGGTGGGACAGGTCTGTCACTGTATAACACTGGGGTACAGTACTGGTGGGGACAGGTCTGTCACTGTATAACACTGGGGTACAGTACTGGTGGGACAGGTCTGTCACTGTATAACACTGGGGTACAGTACTGGTGGGGACAGGTCTGTCACTGTATAACACTGGGGTACAGTACTGGTGGGGACAGGTCTGTCACTGTATAACACTGGGGTACAGTACTGGTGGGGACAGGTGTGTCACTGTATAACACTGGGGTACAGTACTGGTGGGAACAGGTCTGTCACTGTATAACACTGGGGTACCATACTAGTGGGGACAGGTCTACCACTGCATAACTCTGAGGTACAGTACTGGTGGGGATGGGTCTGTTGCTGTATAACACTGGGGTACACTACTGTTGGGGACAGGTCTGTCACTGTATAACACTGGGGTACAGTACTGATGGAGACTGGTCTGTCACTATATAACACTGGGGTACTGTACTGGTGGGGACAGGTCTGTCACTGTATAACACTGGGGTACAGTACTGATGGGGACTGGTCTGTCACTATATAACACTGGAGTACAGTACTGGTGGGGACGGGTCTGTCACTGTATAACACTGGGGAACAGTACTGGTGGGGATGGGTCTGTCACTGTATAACAAAGGGGTACAGTACTGATGGGGACAGGTCTGTCACTGTATAACACGAGGGTACGGTACTGGTTGGGACAGGTCTGTCACTGTATAACACTAGGGTACAGTACTGGTGGGGAGAGGTCTGTCACTGTATAACACTGGGGAACAGTACTGGTAGAGACAAGTCTTTCAGTGTATAAAAATGGGGTACAGTACCTGTGGGTTCAGGTCTGTCACTGTATAACACTGGGGTACAGTACCTGTGGGTTCAGGTCTGCCACTATATAACAATGGGGTACAGTACTGGTGGGGACATTTCTGTCACTGTAAAACACAGGGGAACAGTACTGGTGCGGACAGATCTGTCACTGTATAACACTGGGGTACAGTATTGGTGTGGACAGGTCTCTCAGTCTATAACCCTGGGGTACAGCACTGATGTGGACAGGTCTGTCACTGTATAACACTGGGGTACAGTACTGGTGGGGACATGTATGTTACTGTATAACACTGGGGTACAGTATTGATTGGGACAGGTCTGTCATTGTATAACACTGGGGCACAGTACTGATGGGGACATGTCTGTCAATGTATAACACTGGGGTACAGTACTGGTGGGGATGGGTCTGTCACTGTATAACACTGGGGTACAGTACTGAGGGGGACAGGTCTGTTACTGTATAACACGAGGGTACAGTACTGGTTGGGACAGGTCTGTCACTGTATAACACTGGGGTACAGTACTGGTGGGGTCAGGTCTGTCACTGTATAACAGTGGAGAACAGTACTGGTGGGGAATGGTCTGTCACTGTATAACACTGGGGTATAGTACTGGTGGGGACAGGTCTGTTCCTGTGTTACACTGGGGTACAGTACTGGTGGGGACAGGTCTGTCACTGTGTAACACTGGGGTACAGTACTGGTGGGGATCAGTCTGTCACTGAACAACACTGGGGTCTCGCACTGGTGGGGATGGGTCTGTAACTGTAAAACACTGGGCAACAGCACTGGTGAGATGGGTCTGTAACTATATAACACTGGGGTACAGTACTGGAGCGGACAGGTCTGTCACCGTATAACACTGGGGTACAGTACTGGTGGGACAGGTCTGTCACTGTATAACACTGGGGTACAGTACTGGTGGGGACAGGTCTGTCACTGTATAACACTGGGGTACAGTACTGGTGGGGACAGGTCTGTCACTGTATAACACTGGGGTACAGTACTGGTGGGGACAGGTCTGTCACTGTATTACACTGGGGTACAGTACTGGTGGGGACAGGTCTGTCACTGTATAACACTGGGGTACAGTACTGGTGGGGACAGGTCTGTCACTGTATAACACTGGGGTACAGTACTGGTGGGACAGGTCTGTCACTGTATAACACTGGGGTACAGTACTGATGGGGACAGGAATGTCACTGTATAACACCGGGGTACAGTACTGGTGGGACAGGTCTGTCACTGTATAACACTGGGGTACAGTACTGGTGGGGACAGGTCTGTCACTGTATAACACTGGGGTACAGTACTGGTGGGGACAGGTCTGTCACTGTATAACACTGGGGTACAGTACTGGTGGGGACAGGTGTGTCACTGTATAACACTGGGGTACAGTACTGGTGGGAACAGGTATGTCACTGTATAACACTGGGGTACCATACTAGTGGGGACAGGTCTACCACTGCGTAACTCTGAGGTACAGTACTGGTGCGGATGGGTCTGTTGCTGTATAACACCTCGGTACACTACTGTTGGGGACAGGTCTGTCACTGTATAACACCGGGGTACAGTACTGATGGGGACTGGTCTGTCACTATATAACACTGGGGTACTGTACTGGTGGGGATGGGTCTGTCACTGTATAACACTGGGGAACAGTACTGGTGGGGATGGGTCTGTCACTGTATAACACTGGGGTACAGTACTGATGGGGACAGGTCTGTCACTGTATAACACGAGGGTACAGTACTGGTTGGGACAGGTCTGTCACTGTATAACACTAGGGTGCAGTACTGGTGGGGAGAGGTCTGTCACTGTATAACACTGGGGTACAGTACCTGTGGGTTCAGGTCTGCCACTATATAACAATGGGGTACAGTACTGGTGAGGACATTTCTGTCACTGTAAAACACAGGGGAACAGTACTGTTGCGGACAGACCTGTCACTGTATAACACTGGGGTACAGTACTGGTGGAGCAGCTCTGTCACTGTATAACACTGGGGTACAGTACTGGTGGGGACAGGTCTCTCACTCTATAACCCTGGGGTACAGCACTGATGTGAACAGGTCTGTCACTGTATAACACTGGGGTACAGTACTGGTGGGGACATGTATGTCACTGTATAACACTAGGGTACAGTACTGGTGGGGAGAGGTCTGTCACTGTATAACACTGGGGAACAGTACTGGTAGAGACAAGTCTTTCAGTGTATAACAATGGGGTACAGTACCTGTGAGTTCAGGTCTGTCACTGTATAACACTGGGGTACAGTACCTGTGGGTTCAGGTCTGCCACTATATAACAATGGGGTACAGTACTGGTGGGGACATTTCTGTCACTGTAAAACACAAGGGAACAGTACTGGTGCGGACAGATCTGTCACTGTATAACACTGGGGTACAGTAGTGGTGGGGACAGCTCTGTCACTGTATAACACTGGGGTACAGTATTGGTGGGGACAGGTCTCTCACTCTATAACCCTGGGGTACAGCACTGATGTGGACAGGTCTGTCACTGTATAACACTGGGGTACAGTACTGGTGGGGACATGTATGTTACTGTATAACACTGGGGTACAGTATTGATTGGGACAGGTCTGTCATTGTATAACACTGGGGCACAGTACTGATGGGGACATGTCTGTCACTATATAACACTGGGGTACTGTACTGGTGGGGATGGGTCTGTCACTGTATAACACTGGGGAACAGTACTGGTGGGGATGGGTCTGTCACTGTATAACACTGGGGTACAGTACTGATGGGGACAGGTCTGTCACTGTATAACACGAGGGTACAGTACTGGTTGGGACAGGTCTGTCACTGTATAACACTAGGGTGCAGTACTGGTGGGGAGAGGTCTGTCACTGTATAACACTGGGGTACAGTACCTGTGGGTTCAGGTCTGCCACTATATAACAATGGGGTACAGTACTGGTGAGGACATTTCTGTCACTGTAAAACACAGGGGAACAGTACTGTTGCGGACAGACCTGTCACTGTATAACACTGGGGTACAGTACTGGTGGAGCAGCTCTGTCACTGTATAACACTGGGGTACAGTACTGGTGGGGACAGGTCTCTCACTCTATAACCCTGGGGTACAGCACTGATGTGAACAGGTCTGTCACTGTATAACACTGGGGTACAGTACTGGTGGGGACATGTATGTCACTGTATAACACTAGGGTACAGTACTGGTGGGGAGAGGTCTGTCACTGTATAACACTGGGGAACAGTACTGGTAGAGACAAGTCTTTCAGTGTATAACAATGGGGTACAGTACCTGTGAGTTCAGGTCTGTCACTGTATAACACTGGGGTACAGTACCTGTGGGTTCAGGTCTGCCACTATATAACAATGGGGTACAGTACTGGTGGGGACATTTCTGTCACTGTAAAACACAGGGGAACAGTACTGGTGCGGACAGATCTGTCACTGTATAACACTGGGGTACAGTAGTGGTGGGGACAGCTCTGTCACTGTATAACACTGGGGTACAGTACTGGTGGGGACAGGTCTGTCACTGTATAACACTTGGGTACAGTACTGGTGGGACAGGTCTGTCACTGTATAACACTGGGGTACAGTACTGGTGGGGACAGGTCTGTCACTGTATAACACTGGGGTACAGTACTGGTGGGACAGGTCTGTCACTGTATAACACTGGGGTACAGTACTGGTGGGGACAGGTCTGTCACTGTATAACACTGGGGTACAGTACTGGTGGGGACAGGTCTGTCACTGTATAACACTGGGGTACAGTACTGGTGGGGACAGGTGTGTCACTGTATAACACTGGGGTACAGTACTGGTGGGAACAGGTCTGTCACTGTATAACACTGGGGTACCATACTAGTGGGGACAGGTCTACCACTGCATAACTCTGAGGTACAGTACTGGTGGGGATGGGTCTGTTGCTGTATAACACTGGGGTACACTACTGTTGGGGACAGGTCTGTCACTGTATAACACTGGGGTACAGTACTGATGGAGACTGGTCTGTCACTATATAACACTGGGGTACTGTACTGGTGGGGACAGGTCTGTCACTGTATAACACTGGGGTACAGTACTGATGGGGACTGGTCTGTCACTATATAACACTGGAGTACAGTACTGGTGGGGACGGGTCTGTCACTGTATAACACTGGGGAACAGTACTGGTGGGGATGGGTCTGTCACTGTATAACAAAGGGGTACAGTACTGATGGGGACAGGTCTGTCACTGTATAACACGAGGGTACGGTACTGGTTGGGACAGGTCTGTCACTGTATAACACTAGGGTACAGTACTGGTGGGGAGAGGTCTGTCACTGTATAACACTGGGGAACAGTACTGGTAGAGACAAGTCTTTCAGTGTATAAAAATGGGGTACAGTACCTGTGGGTTCAGGTCTGTCACTGTATAACACTGGGGTACAGTACCTGTGGGTTCAGGTCTGCCACTATATAACAATGGGGTACAGTACTGGTGGGGACATTTCTGTCACTGTAAAACACAGGGGAACAGTACTGGTGCGGACAGATCTGTCACTGTATAACACTGGGGTACAGTATTGGTGTGGACAGGTCTCTCAGTCTATAACCCTGGGGTACAGCACTGATGTGGACAGGTCTGTCACTGTATAACACTGGGGTACAGTACTGGTGGGGACATGTATGTTACTGTATAACACTGGGGTACAGTATTGATTGGGACAGGTCTGTCATTGTATAACACTGGGGCACAGTACTGATGGGGACATGTCTGTCAATGTATCACACTGGGGTACAGTACTGGTGGGGATGGGTCTGTCACTGTATAACACTGGGGTACAGTACTGAGGGGGACAGGTCTGTTACTGTATAACACGAGGGTACAGTACTGGTTGGGACAGGTCTGTCACTGTATAACACTGGGGTACAGTACTGGTGGGGTCAGGTCTGTCACTGTATAACAGTGGAGAACAGTACTGGTGGGGAATGGTCTGTCACTGTATAACACTGGGGTATAGTACTGGTGGGGACAGGTCTGTTCCTGTGTTACACTGGGGTACAGTACTGGTGGGGACAGGTCTGTCACTGTGTAACACTGGGGTACAGTACTGGTGGGGATCAGTCTGTCACTGAACAACACTGGGGTCTCGCACTGGTGGGGATGGGTCTGTAACTGTAAAACACTGGGCAACAGCACTGGTGAGATGGGTCTGTAACTATATAACACTGGGGTACAGTACTGGAGCGGACAGGTCTGTCACCGTATAACACTGGGGTACAGTACTGGTGGGACAGGTCTGTCACTGTATAACACTGGGGTACAGTACTGGTGGGGACAGGTCTGTCACTGTATAACACTGGGGTACAGTACTGGTGGGGACAGGTCTGTCACTGTATAACACTGGGGTACAGTACTGGTGGGGACAGGTCTGTCACTGTATTACACTGGGGTACAGTACTGGTGGGGACAGGTCTGTCACTGTATAACACTGGGGTACAGTACTGGTGGGGACAGGTCTGTCACTGTATAACACTGGGGTACAGTACTGGTGGGACAGGTCTGTCACTGTATAACACTGGGGTACAGTACTGATGGGGACAGGAATGTCACTGTATAACACCGGGGTACAGTACTGGTGGGACAGGTCTGTCACTGTATAACACTGGGGTACAGTACTGGTGGGGACAGGTCTGTCACTGTATAACACTGGGGTACAGTACTGGTGGGGACAGGTCTGTCACTGTATAACACTGGGGTACAGTACTGGTGGGGACAGGTGTGTCACTGTATAACACTGGGGTACAGTACTGGTGGGAACAGGTATGTCACTGTATAACACTGGGGTACCATACTAGTGGGGACAGGTCTACCACTGCGTAACTCTGAGGTACAGTACTGGTGCGGATGGGTCTGTTGCTGTATAACACCTCGGTACACTACTGTTGGGGACAGGTCTGTCACTGTATAACACCGGGGTACAGTACTGATGGGGACTGGTCTGTCACTATATAACACTGGGGTACTGTACTGGTGGGGATGGGTCTGTCACTGTATAACACTGGGGAACAGTACTGGTGGGGATGGGTCTGTCACTGTATAACACTGGGGTACAGTACTGATGGGGACAGGTCTGTCACTGTATAACACGAGGGTACAGTACTGGTTGGGACAGGTCTGTCACTGTATAACACTAGGGTGCAGTACTGGTGGGGAGAGGTCTGTCACTGTATAACACTGGGGTACAGTACCTGTGGGTTCAGGTCTGCCACTATATAACAATGGGGTACAGTACTGGTGAGGACATTTCTGTCACTGTAAAACACAGGGGAACAGTACTGTTGCGGACAGACCTGTCACTGTATAACACTGGGGTACAGTACTGGTGGAGCAGCTCTGTCACTGTATAACACTGGGGTACAGTACTGGTGGGGACAGGTCTCTCACTCTATAACCCTGGGGTACAGCACTGATGTGAACAGGTCTGTCACTGTATAACACTGGGGTACAGTACTGGTGGGGACATGTATGTCACTGTATAACACTAGGGTACAGTACTGGTGGGGAGAGGTCTGTCACTGTATAACACTGGGGAACAGTACTGGTAGAGACAAGTCTTTCAGTGTATAACAATGGGGTACAGTACCTGTGAGTTCAGGTCTGTCACTGTATAACACTGGGGTACAGTACCTGTGGGTTCAGGTCTGCCACTATATAACAATGGGGTACAGTACTGGTGGGGACATTTCTGTCACTGTAAAACACAAGGGAACAGTACTGGTGCGGACAGATCTGTCACTGTATAACACTGGGGTACAGTAGTGGTGGGGACAGCTCTGTCACTGTATAACACTGGGGTACAGTATTGGTGGGGACAGGTCTCTCACTCTATAACCCTGGGGTACAGCACTGATGTGGACAGGTCTGTCACTGTATAACACTGGGGTACAGTACTGGTGGGGACATGTATGTTACTGTATAACACTGGGGTACAGTATTGATTGGGACAGGTCTGTCATTGTATAACACTGGGGCACAGTACTGATGGGGACATGTCTGTCACTATATAACACTGGGGTACTGTACTGGTGGGGATGGGTCTGTCACTGTATAACACTGGGGAACAGTACTGGTGGGGATGGGTCTGTCACTGTATAACACTGGGGTACAGTACTGATGGGGACAGGTCTGTCACTGTATAACACGAGGGTACAGTACTGGTTGGGACAGGTCTGTCACTGTATAACACTAGGGTGCAGTACTGGTGGGGAGAGGTCTGTCACTGTATAACACTGGGGTACAGTACCTGTGGGTTCAGGTCTGCCACTATATAACAATGGGGTACAGTACTGGTGAGGACATTTCTGTCACTGTAAAACACAGGGGAACAGTACTGTTGCGGACAGACCTGTCACTGTATAACACTGGGGTACAGTACTGGTGGAGCA
Organism: Isurus oxyrinchus; assembly: GCA_026770705.1. Classification (NCBI taxonomy): domain Eukaryota; kingdom Metazoa; phylum Chordata; class Chondrichthyes; order Lamniformes; family Lamnidae; genus Isurus; species Isurus oxyrinchus. Next base: position 5,028,711 of record JANJGN010000005.1, read on the forward strand.
GCTCTGTCACTGTATAACACTGGGGTACAGTACTGGTGGGGACAGGTCTCTCACTCTATAACCCTGGGGTACAGCACTGATGTGAACAGGTCTGTCACTGTATAACACTGGGGTACAGTACTGGTGGGGACATGTATGTCACTGTATAACACTAGGGTACAGTACTGGTGGGGAGAGGTCTGTCACTGTATAACACTGGGGAACAGTACTGGTAGAGACAAGTCTTTCAGTGTATAACAATGGGGTACAGTACCTGTGAGTTCAGGTCTGTCACTGTATAACACTGGGGTACAGTACCTGTGGGTTCAGGTCTGCCACTATATAACAATGGGGTACAGTACTGGTGGGGACATTTCTGTCACTGTAAAACACAGGGGAACAGTACTGGTGCGGACAGATCTGTCACTGTATAACACTGGGGTACAGTAGTGGTGGGGACAGCTCTGTCACTGTATAACACTGGGGTACAGTACTGGTGGGGACAGGTCTGTCACTGTATAACACTTGGGTACAGTACTGGTGGGACAGGTCTGTCACTGTATAACACTGGGGTACAGTACTGGTGGGGACAGGTCTGTCACTGTATAACACTGGGGTACAGTACTGGTGGGACAGGTCTGTCACTGTATAACACTGGGGTACAGTACTGGTGGGGACAGGTCTGTCACTGTATAACACTGGGGTACAGTACTGGTGGGGACAGGTCTGTCACTGTATAACACTGGGGTACAGTACTGGTGGGGACAGGTGTGTCACTGTATAACACTGGGGTACAGTACTGGTGGGAACAGGTCTGTCACTGTATAACACTGGGGTACCATACTAGTGGGGACAGGTCTACCACTGCATAACTCTGAGGTACAGTACTGGTGGGGATGGGTCTGTTGCTGTATAACACTGGGGTACACTACTGTTGGGGACAGGTCTGTCACTGTATAACACTGGGGTACAGTACTGATGGAGACTGGTCTGTCACTATATAACACTGGGGTACTGTACTGGTGGGGACAGGTCTGTCACTGTATAACACTGGGGTACAGTACTGATGGGGACTGGTCTGTCACTATATAACACTGGAGTACAGTACTGGTGGGGACGGGTCTGTCACTGTATAACACTGGGGAACAGTACTGGTGGGGATGGGTCTGTCACTGTATAACAAAGGGGTACAGTACTGATGGGGACAGGTCTGTCACTGTATAACACGAGGGTACGGTACTGGTTGGGACAGGTCTGTCACTGTATAACACTAGGGTACAGTACTGGTGGGGAGAGGTCTGTCACTGTATAACACTGGGGAACAGTACTGGTAGAGACAAGTCTTTCAGTGTATAAAAATGGGGTACAGTACCTGTGGGTTCAGGTCTGTCACTGTATAACACTGGGGTACAGTACCTGTGGGTTCAGGTCTGCCACTATATAACAATGGGGTACAGTACTGGTGGGGACATTTCTGTCACTGTAAAACACAGGGGAACAGTACTGGTGCGGACAGATCTGTCACTGTATAACACTGGGGTACAGTATTGGTGTGGACAGGTCTCTCAGTCTATAACCCTGGGGTACAGCACTGATGTGGACAGGTCTGTCACTGTATAACACTGGGGTACAGTACTGGTGGGGACATGTATGTTACTGTATAACACTGGGGTACAGTATTGATTGGGACAGGTCTGTCATTGTATAACACTGGGGCACAGTACTGATGGGGACATGTCTGTCAATGTATAACACTGGGGTACAGTACTGGTGGGGATGGGTCTGTCACTGTATAACACTGGGGTACAGTACTGAGGGGGACAGGTCTGTTACTGTATAACACGAGGGTACAGTACTGGTTGGGACAGGTCTGTCACTGTATAACACTGGGGTACAGTACTGGTGGGGTCAGGTCTGTCACTGTATAACAGTGGAGAACAGTACTGGTGGGGAATGGTCTGTCACTGTATAACACTGGGGTATAGTACTGGTGGGGACAGGTCTGTTCCTGTGTTACACTGGGGTACAGTACTGGTGGGGACAGGTCTGTCACTGTGTAACACTGGGGTACAGTACTGGTGGGGATCAGTCTGTCACTGAACAACACTGGGGTCTCGCACTGGTGGGGATGGGTCTGTAACTGTAAAACACTGGGCAACAGCACTGGTGAGATGGGTCTGTAACTATATAACACTGGGGTACAGTACTGGAGCGGACAGGTCTGTCACCGTATAACACTGGGGTACAGTACTGGTGGGACAGGTCTGTCACTGTATAACACTGGGGTACAGTACTGGTGGGGACAGGTCTGTCACTGTATAACACTGGGGTACAGTACTGGTGGGGACAGGTCTGTCACTGTATAACACTGGGGTACAGTACTGGTGGGGACAGGTCTGTCACTGTATAACACTGGGGTACAGTACTGGTGGGACAGGTCTGTCACTGTATAACACTGGGGTACAGTACTGATGGGGACAGGAATGTCACTGTATAACACCGGGGTACAGTACTGGTGGGACAGGTCTGTCACTGTATAACACTGGGGTACAGTACTGGTGGGACAGGTCTGTCACTGTATAACACTGGGGTACAGTACTGATGGGGACAGGAATGTCACTGTATAACACCGGGGTACAGTACTGGTGGGACAGGTCTGTCACTGTATAACACTGGGGTACAGTACTGGTGGGGACAGGTCTGTCACTGTATAACACTGGGGTACAGTACTGGTGGGGACAGGTCTGTCACTGTATAACACTGGGGTACAGTACTGGTGGGGACAGGTGTGTCACTGTATAACACTGGGGTACAGTACTGGTGGGAACAGGTATGTCACTGTATAGCACTGGGGTACCATACTAGTGGGGACAGGTCTACCACTGCGTAACTCTGAGGTACAGTACTGGTGCGGATGGGTCTGTTGCTGTATAACACTGGGGTACACTACTGTTGGGGACAGGTCTGTCACTGTATAACACCGGGGTACAGTACTGATGGGGACTGGTCTGTCACTATATAACACTGGGGTACTGTACTGGTGGGGATGGGTCTGTCACTGTATAACACTGGGGAACAGTACTGGTGGGGATGGGTCTGTCACTGTATAACACTGGGGTACAGTACTGATGGGGAGAGGTCTGTCACTGTATAACACTGGGGTACAGTACCTGTGGGTTCAGGTCTGCCACTATATAACAATGGGGTACAGTACTGGTGAGGACATTTCTGTCACTGTAAAACACAGGGGAACAGTACTGTTGCGGACAGACCTGTCACTGTATAACACTGGGGTACAGTACTGGTGGAGCAGCTCTGTCACTGTATAACACTGGGGTACAGTACTGGTGGGGACAGGTCTCTTACTCTATAACCCTGGGGTACAGCACTGATGTGAACAGGTCTGTCACTGTATAACACTGGGGTACAGTACTGGTGGGGACATGTATGTCACTGTATAACACTGGGGTACAGTATTGATTGGGACAGGTCTGTCATTGTATAACACTGGGATACCATACTAGTGGGGACAGGTCTGCCACTGCATAACTCTGAGGTACAGTACTGGTGGGGATGGGTCTGCGGCTGTATAGCACTGGGGTACACTACTGTTGGGGACAGGTCTGTCACTGTATAACACTGGTGTACTGTACTGGTTGGGATGGGTCTGTCACTGTATAACTCTGGGGTACTGTACTGTTGGTGACAGGTCTGTCACTGAATAACCCTGGGGACAGTACTGGTGGGGACAGGTCTGTCACAGGCTAAAACTGGGGTACAGTATTGGTGGGGACAAGTCTATCATTGTACAACACTGGGTTACAGTACTGGTTGGGACAGGTCTGACACTGTATAACACTGGGGTACAGTAATGGTGGGGATGAGTCTGTCACTGTATAATACTGGTGTATAGTTCTGGTGGGGATGAGTTTGCCACTGTATAACATTGGGGTACAGTACGTTTGGGGATGGGTCTGTAACTGTGTGGCATTGGGCTAGAATACTGGTGGGGAGAAGTCTATCACTGTATAACACTGGGGTACATAACTGGTGAGTATAGAACTATGACTGTATAACACTGGGGTACAGTACTGGTGGAGACAGGTCTGTCACTGTATAACACTGGGGTACAGTACTGGTGGGGACGTGTCTGTCACTGTATAACACTGGGGTACAGTACTGGTGGGGATGGGTCTGTCACTATAACACTTGGGTACAGTACTGGTGGGGACAGGTCTGTCACTGTATAACACTGGGGTACAGTACAGGTGGGGACAGGTCTGTCACTGTATAACACTGGGGTACATTACTGTTGGGTACATGTGTGTCACTGTATAATACGGGTGCAATACTGGTGGGGACAAATTTGTCACTGTATAACACTGGGGTACAGTACTGGTGGGGACAGGTCTGTCAATCTATATCACTGTGGTACAGTACTGGTGGGGATGGATCTGTCACTGTATAACACAGGGGCACATTGCTGGTGGGTACATGTCTGTCCCTGTATAACTCTGCGGTACAGTTATGGTTGGGACATGTCTGTCTCTGGATATCACTGGGGTACAGTACAGGCGGGGACAGGTCTGCCACTGTATAACACTGCGATACAGTACTGGTGGGGATGGGTCTGTAACTGTATAACACTGGGGTACAATCCTGGTGGGGACGGGTCTGTCACTGCATAACACTGGCGTACAGTACTGGTGGGGACAGGTCTGTCACTGTCTAAACCTGGGTTGCAGTACTGGTGGGGACAGGTCTGTCACTGTATAACATTGGGGTACAGTAATGGTGGGGATGAGTCTGTCACTGTATAATACTGGTGTACAGTACTGGTGGGGACGGGTCTGTCACTGTATAAGCCTGGGGTACAGTACTGGTGGGGACAGGTCTGTCACTGTATGATGCTGGGGTACAGTACTGGTGGGGACGGGTCTGTCACTGCATAACACTGGGGTACAGTACTGGTGGGGATGAGTTTGTCACTGTATAACATTGGGGTACAGTACGTGTGGGGAAAGGTCTGTAACTGTGTAGCACTGGGCTAGAATACTGGCGTGGAGAAGTCTATCACTGTATAACGCTGGGGTACATAACTGGTGAGTATAGATCTATGACTGTATAACCCTGGGGTACAGTACTGGCGGGAAGAGGTCTGTCACTGTATAACACTGGGGAACAGTCCTGGTGGGGACAGGTCTGTCACTGTATAACACTGGGGTACAGTACTGGTGGGGACATGTCTGTCACTGTATAACACTGGGGTACAGTACTGGTGGAGACAGTTCTGTCACTGTATAACACTGAGGTACAGTACTGGTGGAGACAGGTCTGTCACTGTATAACACTGGGGTACAGTACTGGTGAGGACTAGTCTGTCACTGTATAACCCTGGGGTACAGTACTGATGGGGGCAGGTCTGTCACTTTATAACACTGGGGTACATTACTGATGGAGACAGGTCTGTCACTGTATAACACGGGGGTACAGTACTGGGGGAGACAGGTCTGTCACTGTATAACACTGGGGTACAGTACTGGTGGGGAAATCCGTCACACAGGTGGGGATGTGTCTGTCACTGTATAACACTGGGGTACAGTACTGGTGGGTACATGTGTGTCACTGTATACTACATGTGCAACACTGGTGGGGACGAATCTGTCACTGTATAACACTGGGGTACAGTACTGGTGGGGACAGGTCTGTCACTGTATAACACTGTGGCACAGTACTGGTGGGGACAGGTCTGTCACTGTATATCACTGGGGCACAGTACTGGTGGGGATGGGTCTGTCACTGTGTAACACTGGGGTACATGCTGGTGGGCACATGTCAGTCACTGTATAACTCTGCGGTACAGTTATGGTGGGGACAAGTCTGTCACTGGATATCACTGGGGTACAGTACAGGCTGGGACAGGTCTGCCATTGTATAACACTCGGGTAAAGTACTGGCGGGAACTGGACTGTCTCTGTATAACATTGGGGTACAGTACTTGTGGGGACAGGTCTGTCACTGTAGAAAACTGGGGTACAGTATTGGCGGGGTTGGTTCTGTCTCTGTATAACACTGGGGTACAGTATTGGTGGGTATATGTCTGTCACTATAATACTGGGGGACAGTACACATGGGGATTGGTCTATAACTGTGTAGCACTGGGGTAGAGTAATGGTGGGGATCGGTTTGTCACTGTATAACACTGGGGTACAGTACTGGTGGGGACAGGTCTATCACTGTAAAATGCTGGCGTACAGCACTGGTGTAATCAGGTCTGTCACTGTATAATACTGGGGTACAGTACTGATGGGGACAGGTCTGTCACTGTATAACACTCGGGTACAGTACTGGTGGGGACAGGTCTGTCACTGTATAACACTGGGGTACAGTACTAGTGGGGACAGGTCTGTCCCTGTGTAACACTGGGGTGCAGTACTGGTGGGGATGAGTCTGTCACTGAACAGCACTGGGGTCTGGCGCTGGTGGGGATGGGTCTGTAACTGTAAAACACTGGGGAACAGCACAGGTGAGATGGGTCTGTCACTATATAACACTGGCGTACAGTACTGGAGCGGACAGTTCTGTCACTGTATAACACTGGGGTACAGTACTGGTGGGGACAGGTCTGTCACTGTATAACACTGGGGTACAGTTCTGATGGGAACATGTCTGTCACTGTATAACACTGTGGTACAGTACTGGTGGGGACAGGTCTGTCACTATATAACAGTGGCTACAGTACTGGTGGGACAGGTCTGTCACTGTATAACACTGGGGTACAGTGCTTGTGGGTATGGGTCTGTAAGTGTATAACACTGGGTTACAGTACTGATGGGGACAGGCCTGTCACTGTCTAACACTGGGATACCATACTAGTGGGGACAGGTCTGCCACTGCATAACTCTGAGGTACAGTACTGGTGGGGATGGGTCTGCGGCTGTATAGCACTGGGGTACACTACTGTTGGGGACAGGTCTGTCACTGTATAACACTGGTGTACTGTACTGGTTGGGATGGGTATGTCACTGTATAACTCTGGGGTACTGTACTGTTGGTGACAGGTCTGTCACTGAATAACCCTGGGGACAGTACTGGTGGGGACAGGTCTGTCACAGGCTAAAACTGGGGTACAGTATTGGTGGGGACAAGTCTATCATTGTACAACACTGGGTTACAGTACTGGTTGGGACAGGTCTGACACTGTATAACACTGGGGTACAGTAATGGTGGGGATGAGTCTGTCACTGTATAATACTGGTGTACAGTACTGGTGGGGATGAGTTTGCCACTGTATAACATTGGGGTACAGTACGTGTGGGGATGGGTCTGTAACTGTGTGGCATTGGGCTAGAATACTGGTGGGGAGAAGTCTATCACTGTATAACACTGGGGTACAGTACTGGTGGAGACAGGTCTGTCACTGTATAACACTGGGGTACAGTACTGGTGGAGACAGGTCTGTCACTGTATAACACTGGGGTGCAGTACTGGTGGGGATAGGTCTGTCACTGTATAACACTGGGGTACAGTACTGGTGGGGACAGGTCTGTCACTGTATAACACTGGGGTACAGTACTGGTGGGGACAGGTCTGTCACTGTATAACACTGGGGTACAGTACTGGTGGGGACAGGTGTGTCACTGTATAACACTGGGGTACAGTACTGGTGGGAACAGGTCTGTCACTGTATAACACTGGGGTACCATACTAGTGGGGACAGGTCTACCACTGCATAACTCTGAGGTACAGTACTGGTGGGGATGGGTCTGTTGCTGTATAACACTGGGGTACACTACTGTTGGGGACAGGTCTGTCACTGTATAACACTGGGGTACAGTACTGATGGAGACTGGTCTGTCACTATATAACACTGGGGTACTGTACTGGTGGGGACAGGTCTGTCACTGTATAACACTGGGGTACAGTACTGATGGGGACTGGTCTGTCACTATATAACACTGGAGTACAGTACTGGTGGGGACGGGTCTGTCACTGTATAACACTGGGGAACAGTACTGGTGGGGATGGGTCTGTCACTGTATAACAAAGGGGTACAGTACTGATGGGGACAGGTCTGTCACTGTATAACACGAGGGTACGGTACTGGTTGGGACAGGTCTGTCACTGTATAACACTAGGGTACAGTACTGGTGGGGAGAGGTCTGTCACTGTATAACACTGGGGAACAGTACTGGTAGAGACAAGTCTTTCAGTGTATAAAAATGGGGTACAGTACCTGTGGGTTCAGGTCTGTCACTGTATAACACTGGGGTACAGTACCTGTGGGTTCAGGTCTGCCACTATATAACAATGGGGTACAGTACTGGTGGGGACATTTCTGTCACTGTAAAACACAGGGGAACAGTACTGGTGCGGACAAATCTGTCACTGTATAACACTGGGGTACAGTATTGGTGTGGACAGGTCTCTCAGTCTATAACCCTGGGGTACAGCACTGATGTGGACAGGTCTGTCACTGTATAACACTGGGGTACAGTACTGGTGGGGACATGTATGTTACTGTATAACACTGGGGTACAGTATTGATTGGGACAGGTCTGTCATTGTATAACACTGGGGCACAGTACTGATGGGGACATGTCTGTCAATGTATAACACTGGGGTACAGTACTGGTGGGGATGGGTCTGTCACTGTATAACACTGGGGTACAGTACTGAGGGGGACAGGTCTGTTACTGTATAACACGAGGGTACAGTACTGGTTGGGACAGGTCTGTCACTGTATAACACTGGGGTACAGTACTGGTGGGGTCAGGTCTGTCACTGTATAACAGTGGAGAACAGTACTGGTGGGGAATGGTCTGTCACTGTATAACACTGGGGTATAGTACTGGTGGGGACAGGTCTGTTCCTGTGTTACACTGGGGTACAGTACTGGTGGGGACAGGTCTGTCACTGTGTAACACTGGGGTACAGTACTGGTGGGGATCAGTCTGTCACTGAACAACACTGGGGTCTCGCACTGGTGGGGATGGGTCTGTAACTGTAAAACACTGGGCAACAGCACTGGTGAGATGGGTCTGTAACTATATAACACTGGGGTACAGTACTGGAGCGGACAGGTCTGTCACCGTAGAACACTGGGGTACAGTACTGGTGGGACAGGTCTGTCACTGTATAACACTGGGGTACAGTACTGGTGGGAACAGGTCTGTCACTGTATAACACTGGGGTACAGTACTGGTGGGGACAGGTCTGTCACTGTATTACACTGGGGTACAGTACTGGTGGGGACAGGTCTGTCACTGTATAACACTGGGGTACAGTACTGGTGGGGACAGGTCTGTCACTGTATAACACTGGGGTACAGTACTGGTGGGACAGGTCTGTCACTGTATAACACTGGGGTACAGTACTGATGGGGACAGGAATGTCACTGTATAACACCGGGGTACAGTACTGGTGGGACAGGTCTGTCACTGTATAACACTGGGGTACAGTACTGGTGGGGACAGGTCTGTCACTGTATAACACTGGGGTACAGTACTGGTGGGGACAGGTCTGTCACTGTATAACACTGGGGTACAGTACTGGTGGGGACAGGTGTGTCACTGTATAACACTGGGGTACAGTACTGGTGGGAACAGGTATGTCACTGTATAACACTGGGGTACCATACTAGTGGGGACAGGTCTACCACTGCGTAACTCTGAGGTACAGTACTGGTGCGGATGGGTCTGTTGCTGTATAACACCTCGGTACACTACTGTTGGGGACAGGTCTGTCACTGTATAACACCGGGGTACAGTACTGATGGGGACTGGTCTGTCACTATATAACACTGGGGTACTGTACTGGTGGGGATGGGTCTGTCACTGTATAACACTGGGGAACAGTACTGGTGGGATGGGTCTGTCACTGTATAACACTGGGGTACAGTACTGATGGGGAGAGGTCTGTCACTGTATAACACTGGGGTACAGTACCTGTGGGTTCAGGTCTGCCACTATATAACAATGGGGTACAGTACTGGTGAGGACATTTCTGTCACTGTAAAACACAGGGGAACAGTACTGTTGCGGACAGACCTGTCACTGTATAACACTGGGGTACAGTACTGGTGGAGCAGCTCTGTCACTGTATAACACTGGGGTACAGTACTGGTGGGGACAGGTCTCTCACTCTATAACCCTGGGGTACAGCACTGATGTGAACAGGTCTGTCACTGTATAACACTGGGGTACAGTACTGGTGGGGACATGTATGTCACTGTATAACACTAGGGTACAGTACTGGTGGGGAGAGGTCTGTCACTGTATAACACTGGGGAACAGTACTGGTAGAGACAAGTCTTTCAGTGTATAACAATGGGGTACAGTACCTGTGAGTTCAGGTCTGTCACTGTATAACACTGGGGTACAGTACCTGTGGGTTCAGGTCTGCCACTATATAACAATGGGGTACAGTACTGGTGGGGACATTTCTGTCACTGTAAAACACAGGGGAACAGTACTGGTGCGGACAGATCTGTCACTGTATAACACTGGGGTACAGTAGTGGTGGGGACAGCTCTGTCACTGTATAACACTGGGGTACAGTATTGGTGGGGACAGGTCTCTCACTCTATAACCCTGGGGTACAGCACTGATGTGGACAGGTCTGTCACTGTATAACACTGGGGTACAGTACTGGTGGGGACATGTATGTTACTGTATAACACTGGGGTACAGTATTGATTGGGACAGGTCTGTCATTGTATAACACTGGGGCACAGTACTGATGGGGACATGTCTGTCAATGTATAACACTGGGGTACAGTACTGGTGGGGATGGGTCTGTCACTGTATAACACTGGGGTACAGTACTGATGGGGACAGGTCTGTTACTGTATAACACGAGGGTACAGTACTGGTTGGGACAGGTCTGTCACTGTATAACATTGGGGTACAGTACTGGTGGGGTCAGGTCTGTCACTGTATAACACTGGAGAACAGTACTGGTGGGGAATGGTCTGTCACTGTATAACACTGGGGTACAGTACTGGTAGGGACAGGTCTGTTCCTGTGTTACACTGTGGTACAGTACTGGTGGGGACAGGTCTGTCACTGTGTAACACTGGGGTACAGTACTGGTGGGGATGAGTCTGTCACTGAACAACACTGGGGTCTGGCACTGGTGGGGATGGGTCTGTAACTGTAAAACACTGGGCAACAGCACTGGTGAGATGGGTCTGTAACTATATAACACTGGGGTACAGTACTGGAGCGGACAGGTCTGTCACCGTATAACACTGGGGTACAGTACTGGAGCGGACAGGTCTGTCACCGTATAACACTAGGGTACAGTACTGGAGCGGACAGGTCTGTCACTGTATAACACTGGGGTACAGTACTGGAGCGGACAGGTCTGTCACCGTATAACACTGGGGTACAGTACTGGTGGGACAGGTCTGTCACCGTATAACACTGGGGTACAGTACTGGTGGGGACAGGTCTGTCACTGTATAACACTGGGGTACAGTACTGGTGGGGACAGGTCTGTCACTGTATAACACTGGGGTACAGTACTGGTGGGGACAGGTCTGTCACTGTATAACACTTGGGTACAGTACTGGTGGGACAGGTCTGTCACTGTATAACACTGGGGTACAGTACTGGTGGGGACAGGTCTGTCACTGTATAACACTGGGGTACAGTACTGGTGGGACAGGTCTGTCACTGTATAACACTGGGGTACAGTACTGGTGGGGACAGGTCTGTCACTGTATAACACTGGGGTACAGTACTGGTGGGGACAGGTCTGTCACTGTATAACACTGGGGTACAGTACTGGTGGGGACAGGTGTGTCACTGTATAACACTGGGGTACAGTACTGGTGGGAACAGGTCTGTCACTGTATAACACTGGGGTACCATACTAGTGGGGACAGGTCTACCACTGCATAACTCTGAGGTACAGTACTGGTGGGGATGGGTCTGTTGCTGTATAACACTGGGGTACACTACTGTTGGGGACAGGTCTGTCACTGTATAACACTGGGGTACAGTACTGATGGAGACTGGTCTGTCACTATATAACACTGGGGTACTGTACTGGTGGGGACAGGTCTGTCACTGTATAACACTGGGGTACAGTACTGATGGGGACTGGTCTGTCACTATATAACACTGGAGTACAGTACTGGTGGGGACGGGTCTGTCACTGTATAACACTGGGGAACAGTACTGGTGGGGATGGGTCTGTCACTGTATAACAAAGGGGTACAGTACTGATGGGGACAGGTCTGTCACTGTATAACACGAGGGTACGGTACTGGTTGGGACAGGTCTGTCACTGTATAACACTAGGGTACAGTACTGGTGGGGAGAGGTCTGTCACTGTATAACACTGGGGAACAGTACTGGTAGAGACAAGTCTTTCAGTGTATAAAAATGGGGTACAGTACCTGTGGGTTCAGGTCTGTCACTGTATAACACTGGGGTACAGTACCTGTGGGTTCAGGTCTGCGACTATATAACAATGGGGTACAGTACTGGTGGGGACATTTCTGTCACTGTAAAACACAGGGGAACAGTACTGGTGCGGACAGATCTGTCACTGTATAACACTGGGGTACAGTATTGGTGTGGACAGGTCTCTCAGTCTATAACCCTGGGGTACAGCACTGATGTGGACAGGTCTGTCACTGTATAACACTGGGGTACAGTACTGGTGGGGACATGTATGTTACTGTATAACACTGGGGTACAGTATTGATTGGGACAGGTCTGTCATTGTATAACACTGGGGCACAGTACTGATGGGGACATGTCTGTCAATGTATAACACTGGGGTACAGTACTGGTGGGGATGGGTCTGTCACTGTATAACACTGGGGTACAGTACTGAGGGGGACAGGTCTGTTACTGTATAACACGAGGGTACAGTACTGGTTGGGACAGGTCTGTCACTCTATAACACTGGGGTACAGTACTGGTGGGGTCAGGTCTGTCACTGTATAACAGTGGAGAACAGTACTGGTGGGGAATGGTCTGTCACTGTATAACACTGGGGTATAGTACTGGTGGGGACAGGTCTGTTCCTGTGTTACACTGGGGTACAGTACTGGTGGGGACAGGTCTGTCACTGTGTAACACTGGGGTACAGTACTGGTGGGGATCAGTCTGTCACTGAACAACACTGGGGTCTCGCACTGGTGGGGATGGGTCTGTAACTGTAAAACACTGGGCAACAGCACTGGTGAGATGGGTCTGTAACTATATAACACTGGGGTACAGTACTGGAGCGGACAGGTCTGTCACCGTATAACACTGGGGTACAGTACTGGTGGGACAGGTCTGTCACTGTATAACACTGGGGTACAGTACTGGTGGGGACAGGTCTGTCACTGTATAACACTGGGGTACAGTACTGGTGGGGACAGGTCTGTCACTGTATAACACTGGGGTACAGTACTGGTGGGGACAGGTCTGTCACTGTATTACACTGGGGTACAGTACTGGTGGGGACAGGTCTGTCACTGTATAACACTGGGGTACAGTACTGGTGGGGACAGGTCTGTCACTGTATAACACTGGGGTACAGTACTGATGGGACAGGTCTGTCACTGTATAACACTGGGGTACAGTACTGATGGGGACAGGAATGTCACTGTATAACACCGGGGTACAGTACTGGTGGGACAGGTCTGTCACTGTATAACACTGGGGTACAGTACTGGTGGGACAGGTCTGTCACTGTATAACACTGGGGTACAGTACTGATGGGGACAGGAATGTCACTGTATAACACCGGGGTACAGTACTGGTGGGACAGGTCTGTCACTGTATAACACTGGGGTACAGTACTGGTGGGGACAGGTCTGTCACTGTATAACACTGGGGTACAGTACTGGTGGGGACAGGTCTGTCACTGTATAACACTGGGGTACAGTACTGGTGGGGACAGGTGTGTCACTGTATAACACTGGGGTACAGTACTGGTGGGAACAGGTATGTCACTGTATAACACTGGGGTACCATACTAGTGGGGACAGGTCTACCACTGCGTAACTCTGAGGTACAGTACTGGTGCGGATGGGTCTGTTGCTGTATAACACTGGGGTACACTACTGTTGGGGACAGGTCTGTCACTGTATAACACCGGGGTACAGTACTGATGGGGACTGGTCTGTCACTATATAACACTGGGGTACTGTACTGGTGGGGATGGGTCTGTCACTGTATAACACTGGGGAACAGTACTGGTGGGGATGGGTCTGTCACTGTATAACACTGGGGTACAGTACTGATGGGGACAGGTCTGTCACTGTATAACACGAGGGTACAGTACTGGTTGGGACAGGTCTGTCACTGTATAACACTAGGGTGCAGTACTGGTGGGGAGAGGTCTGTCACTGTATAACACTGGGGTACAGTACCTGTGGGTTCAGGTCTGCCACTATATAACAATGGGGTACAGTACTGGTGAGGACATTTCTGTCACTGTAAAACACAGGGGAACAGTACTGTTGCGGACAGACCTGTCACTGTATAACACTGGGGTACAGTACTGGTGGAGCAGCTCTGTCACTGTATAACACTGGGGTACAGTACTGGTGGGGACAGGTCTCTTACTCTATAACCCTGGGGTACAGCACTGATGTGAACAGGTCTGTCACTGTATAACACTGGGGTACAGTACTGGTGGGGACATGTATGTCACTGTATAACACTGGGGTACAGTATTGATTGGGACAGGTCTGTCATTGTATAACACTGGGATACCATACTAGTGGGGACAGGTCTGCCACTGCATAACTCTGAGGTACAGTACTGGTGGGGATGGGTCTGCGGCTGTATAGCACTGGGGTACACTACTGTTGGGGACAGGTCTGTCACTGTATAACACTGGTGTACTGTACTGGTTGGGATGGGTCTGTCACTGTATAACTCTGGGGTACTGTACTGTTGGTGACAGGTCTGTCACTGAATAACCCTGGGGACAGTACTGGTGGGGACAGGTCTGTCACAGGCTAAAACTGGGGTACAGTATTGGTGGGGACAAGTCTATCATTGTACAACACTGGGTTACAGTACTGGTTGGGACAGGTCTGACACTGTATAACACTGGGGTACAGTAATGGTGGGGATGAGTCTGTCACTGTATAATACTGGTGTATAGTTCTGGTGGGGATGAGTTTGCCACTGTATAACATTGGGGTACAGTACGTTTGGGGATGGGTCTGTAACTGTGTGGCATTGGGCTAGAATACTGGTGGGGAGAAGTCTATCACTGTATAACACTGGGGTACATAACTGGTGAGTATAGAACTATGACTGTATAACACTGGGGTACAGTACTGGTGGAGACAGGTCTGTCACTGTATAACACTGGGGTACAGTACTGGTGGGGACGTGTCTGTCACTGTATAACACTGGGGTACAGTACTGGTGGGGATGGGTCTGTCACTATAACACTTGGGTACAGTACTGGTGGGGACAGGTCTGTCACTGTATAACACTGGGGTACAGTACTGGTGGGGATTGGTCTGTCACTATAACACTGGGGTACAGTACTGGTGGGGACAGGTCTGTCACTGTATAACACTGGGGTACAGTACTGGTGGAGGCAGGTCTGTCACTGTATAACACTGCGGTACAGTACTGGTGAGGACTAGTCTGTCACTGTATAACACTGGGGTACAGTACTGGTGGGGAAAGCCCTCACTGTATAACACTGGGGTACAGTACAGGTGGGGACAGGTCTGTCACTGTATAACACTGGGGTACATTACTGTTGGGTACATGTGTGTCACTGTATAATACGGGTGCAATACTGGTGGGGACAAATTTGTCACTGTATAACACTGGGGTACAGTACTGGTGGGGACAGGTCTGTCAATCTATATCACTGTGGTACAGTACTGGTGGGGATGGATCTGTCACTGTATAACACAGGGGCACATTGCTGGTGGGTACATGTCTGTCCCTGTATAACTCTGCGGTACAGTTATGGTTGGGACATGTCTGTCTCTGGATATCACTGGGGTACAGTACAGGCGGGGACAGGTCTGCCACTGTATAACACTGCGATACAGTACTGGTGGGGATGGGTCTGTAACTGTATAACACTGGGGTACAATCCTGGTGGGGACGGGTCTGTCACTGCATAACACTGGCGTACAGTACTGGTGGGGACAGGTCTGTCACTGTCTAAACCTGGGTTGCAGTACTGGTGGGGACAGGTCTGTCACTGTATAACATTGGGGTACAGTAATGGTGGGGATGAGTCTGTCACTGTATAATACTGGTGTACAGTACTGGTGGGGACGGGTCTGTCACTGTATAAGCCTGGGGTACAGTACTGGTGGGGACAGGTCTGTCACTGTATAATGCTGGGGTACAGTACTGGTGGGGACGGGTCTGTCACTGCATAACACTGGGGTACAGTACTGGTGGGGATGAGTTTGTCACTGTATAACATTGGGGTACAGTACGTGTGGGGAAAGGTCTGTAACTGTGTAGCACTGGGCTAGAATACTGGCGTGGAGAAGTCTATCACTGTATAACGCTGGGGTACATAACTGGTGAGTATAGATCTATGACTGTATAACCCTGGGGTACAGTACTGGCGGGAAGAGGTCTGTCACTGTATAACACTGGGGAACAGTCCTGGTGGGGACAGGTCAGTCACTGTATAACACTGGGGTACAGTACTGGTGGGGACATGTCTGTCACTGTATAACACTGGGGTACAGTACTGGTGGAGACAGTTCTGTCACTGTATAACACTGAGGTACAGTACTGGTGGAGACAGGTCTGTCACTGTATAACACTGGGGTACAGTACTGGTGAGGACTAGTCTGTCACTGTATAACCCTGGGGTACAGTACTGATGGGGGCAGGTCTGTCACTTTATAACACTGGGGTACATTACTGATGGAGACAGGTCTGTCACTGTATAACACGGGGGTACAGTACTGGGGGAGACAGGTCTGTCACTGTATAACACTGGGGTACAGTACTGGTGGGGAAATCCGTCACACAGGTGGGGATGTGTCTGTCACTGTATAACACTGGGGTACAGTACTGGTGGGTACATGTGTGTCACTGTATACTACATGTGCAACACTGGTGGGGACGAATCTGTCACTGTATAACACTGGGGTACAGTACTGGTGGGGACAGGTCTGTCACTGTATAACACTGTGGCACAGTACTGGTGGGGACAGGTCTGTCACTGTATATCACTGGGGCACAGTACTGGTGGGGATGGGTCTGTCACTGTGTAACACTGGGGTACATGCTGGTGGGCACATGTCAGTCACTGTATAACTCTGCGGTACAGTTATGGTGGGGACAAGTCTGTCACTGGATATCACTGGGGTACAGTACAGGCGGGGACAGGTCTGCCACTGTATAACACTCGGGTAAAGTACTGGCGGGAACTGGACTGTCTCTGTATAACATTGGGGTACAGTACTTGTGGGGACAGGTCTGTCACTGTAGAAAACTGGGGTACAGTATTGGCGGGGTTGGTTCTGTCTCTGTATAACACTGGGGTACAGTATTGGTGGGTATATGTCTGTCACTATAATACTGGGGGACAGTACACATGGGGATTGGTCTATAACTGTGTAGCACTGGGGTAGAGTAATGGTGGGGATCGGTTTGTCACTGTATAACACTGGGGTACAGTACTGGTGGGGACAGGTCTATCACTGTAAAATGCTGGCGTACAGCACTGGTGTAATCAGGTCTGTCACTGTATAATACTGGGGTACAGTACTGATGGGGACAGGTCTGTCACTGTATAACACTCGGGTACAGTACTGGTGGGGACAGGTCTGTCACTGTATAACACTGGGGTACAGTACTAGTGGGGACAGGTCTGTCCCTGTGTAACACTGGGGTGCAGTACTGGTGGGGATGAGTCTGTCACTGAACAGCACTGGGGTCTGGCGCTGGTGGGGATGGGTCTGTAACTGTAAAACACTGGGGAACAGCACAGGTGAGATGGGTCTGTCACTATATAACACTGGCGTACAGTACTGGAGCGGACAGTTCTGTCACTGTATAACACTGGGGTACAGTACTGGTGGGGACAGGCCTGTCACTGTATAACACTGGGGTACAGTTCTGATGGGAACATGTCTGTCACTGTATAACACTGTGGTACAGTACTGGTGGGGACAGGTCTGTCACTATATAACAGTGGCTACAGTACTGGTGGGACAGGTCTGTCACTGTATAACACTGGGGTACAGTGCTTGTGGGTATGGGTCTGTAAGTGTATAACACTGGGTTACAGTACTGATGGGGACAGGCCTGTCACTGTCTAACACTGGGATACCATACTAGTGGGGACAGGTCTGCCACTGCATAACTCTGAGGTACAGTACTGGTGGGGATGGGTCTGCGGCTGTATAGCACTGGGGTACACTACTGTTGGGGACAGGTCTGTCACTGTATAACACTGGTGTACTGTACTGGTTGGGATGGGTATGTCACTGTATAACTCTGGGGTACTGTACTGTTGGTGACAGGTCTGTCACTGAATAACCCTGGGGACAGTACTGGTGGGGACAGGTCTGTCACAGGCTAAAACTGGGGTACAGTATTGGTGGGGACAAGTCTATCATTGTACAACACTGGGTTACAGTACTGGTTGGGACAGGTCTGACACTGTATAACACTGGGGTACAGTAATGGTGGGGATGAGTCTGTCACTGTATAATACTGGTGTACAGTACTGGTGGGGATGAGTTTGCCACTGTATAACATTGGGGTACAGTACGTGTGGGGATGGGTCTGTAACTGTGTGGCATTGGGCTAGAATACTGGTGGGGAGAAGTCTATCACTGTATAACGCTGGGGTACAGTACTGGTGGAGACAGGTCTGTCACTGTATAACACTGGGGTACAGTACTGGTGGAGACAGGTCTGTCACTGTATAACACTGGGGTGCAGTACTGGTGGGGATAGGTCTGTCACTGTATAACACTGGGTACAGTACTGGTCGGGACAGGTCTGTCACTGTATAACACTGGGGTAGAGTACTGGTGGGGACAGGTCTGTCACTGTATAACACTGGGTACAGTACTGGTCGGGACAGGTCTGTCACTGTATAACACCGGGGTACAGTACTGGTGGGGACAGGTCTGTCACTGTATAACACTGGGGTACAGTACTGGTCGGGACAGGTCTGTCACGGTATAACACCGGGGTACAGTACTGGTGGGGACAGGTCTGTCACTGTATAACACTGGGGTACAGTACTGGTCGGGACAGGTCTGTCACGGTATAACACCGGGGTACAGTACTGGTCGGGACAGTTCTGTCAGTGTATAACACTGGGGTACAGTACTGGTGCGGACAGGTATGTCACTGTATAACACTGGGGTACAGTACTGATGGGGACTGGTCTGTCACTGTATAACACTGGGGTACTGTACTGGTGGGGATGGGTCTGTCACTGTATAACACTGGGGAACAGTACTGGTGGGGATGGGTCTGTCACTGTATAACACTGGGGTACAGTACTGATGGGGACAGGTTTGTCACTGTATAACACGAGGGTACAGTACTGGTTGGGACAGGTCTGTCACTGTATAACAGTGGGGAACAGTACTGGTAGAGACAAGTCTTTCAGTGTATAACAATAGGGTACAGTACCTGTGGGTTCAGGTCTGTCACTGTATAACACTGGGGTACAGTACCTGTGGGTTCAGGTCTGCCACTATATAACAATGGGGTACAGTACTGGTGGGGACATTTCTGTCACTGTAAAACACAGGGGAATAGTACTGGTGCGGACAGATCTGTCACTGTATAACGCTGGGGTACAGTACTGGTGGGGCAGCTCTGCCACTGTATAACACTGGGGTACAGTACTGGTGGGGACAGGTCTCTCACTCTATAACCCTGGGGTACAGCACTGATGTGGACAGGTCTGTCACTGTATAACACTGGGGTACAGTACTGGTGGGGACATGTATGTCACCGTATAACACTGGGGTACAGTATTGATTGGGACAGGTCTGTCATTGTATAACACTGGGGCACAGTACTGATGGGGACATGTCTGTCAATGTATAACACTGGGGTACAGTACTGGTGGGGATGGGTCTGTCACTGTATAACACTGGGGTACAGTACTGGTAGGGACAGGTCTGTCACTGTATAACACTGGGGTACAGTACTGGTTGGGACAGGTCTGTCACTGTATAACACTGGGGTACAGTACTGGTGGGGTCTGGTCTGTCACTGTATAACACTGGGGTACAGTACTGGTGGGGACAGGTCTGTCCCTGTGTTACACTGGGGTACAGTACTGGTGGGGATGAGTCTGTCACTGAACAACACTGGGGTACAGCATTGATGGGGACAGGTCTGTCACTGTGTAACACTGGGGTACAGTACTGGTGGGGATGAGTCTGTCACTGAACAACACTGGGGTCTGGCACTGGTGGGGATGGGTCTGTAACTGTAAAACACTGGACAACAGCACTGGTGAGATGGGTCTGTAACTATATAACACTGGGGTACAGTACTGGAGCGGACAGGTCTGTCACTGTATAACACTGGGGTACAGTACTGGTGGGGACAGGTCTGTCACTGTATAGCACTGGGGTACCATACTAGTGGGGACAGGTCTGTCACTGTATAATACTGGGGTACTGTACTGGTTGGGACGGGTCTGTCACTGTATAACTCTGGGGTACTGTACTGGTGGTGACAGGTCTGTCACTGTATAAGCCCTGCGGACAGTACTGGTGGGGACAGGTCTGTCACTGTCTATCACTGGGGTACAGGATTGGTGTGGACAAGTCTATCATTGTACAACACTGGGTTACAGTACTGGTGGGGACTCTCTGACGCTGTATGACACTGGGGTACAGTAATGGTGGGGATGAGTCTGTCATGTATAATACTGGTGTACAGTACTGGTGGGGATGAGTTTGTCACTGAATAACATTGGGGTACAGTACGTGTGGGGATGGGTCTGTAACTGTGTAGCATTGGGCTAGTATGCTGTTGGGGAGATGTCTATCACTGTATAACACTGGGATACATAACTGGTGAGTATAGATCTATGACTGTATAACACTGGGGTACAGTACTGGTGGAGACAGGTCTGTCACTGTATAACACTGGGGTACAGTACTGGTGGGGATGGGTCTGTCACTATAACACTGGGGTACAGTACTGGTGGGGACAGGTCTGTCACTGTGTAACACTGGGGTACAGTACTGGTGGAGGTAGGTCTGTCACTGTATAACACTGGGGTACATACTTGTGAGGACAAGTCTGTCACTATAACACTGGGGTACAGTACTGGTGGGGACAGGTCTGTCACTGCATAACACTGGGGTACAGTACAGGTGGGGACAGGTCTGTCACTGTATATCACTGGGGTACAGTACTGGTGGGGATGGATCTGTCACTGTATAACACTGGGGTACAGTGCTGGTGGGTAAATGTCAGTCACTGTATAACTCTGCGGTACAGTTATGGTGGGGACATGTCTGTCTCTGGATATCACTTGGGTACAGTACAGGCGGGGACAGGCCTGCCACTGTATAACACTGGGGTACAGGAGTGGCGGGAACTGGTCTGTCACTGTATAACACTGGGGTACAGTACTGGTGGGGACAGGTCTGTCACTGTATAACACTGGGGTACAGTACTGGTGGGGACATGTCTGTCACTGTATAACACTGGGGTACTGTACTGGTAGGGATTGGTCTGTCACTGTATAACTCTGGGGTACTGTACTGTTGGTGACAGGTCTGTCACTGAATAACCCTGGGGACAGTACTGGTGGGGACAGGTCTGTCACAGGCTAAAACTGGGGTACAGTATTGGTGGGGACAAGTCTATCATTGTACAACACTGGGTTACAGTACTGGTTGGGACAGGTCTGACACTGTATAACACTGGGGTACAGTAATGGTGGGGATGAGTCTGTCACTGTATAATACTGGTGTACAGTACTGGTGGGGATGAGTTTGCCACTGTATAACATTGGGGTACAGTACGTGTGGGGATGGGTCTGTAACTGTGTGGCATTGGGCTAGAATACTGGTGGGGAGAAGTCTATCACTGTATAACGCTGGGGTACAGTACTGGTGGAGACAGGTCTGTCACTGTATAACACTGGGGTACAGTACTGGTGGAGACAGGTCTGTCACTGTATAACACTGGGGTGCAGTACTGGTGGGGATAGGTCTGTCACTGTATAACACTGGGTTACAGTACTGGTGGGGACGGGTCTGTCACTGTATAACACTGGGGTACAGTACTGGTGGGGACAGGTCTGTCACTGTATATCACTGGGGTACAGTACTGGTGGGGACAGGTCTGTCACTGTATAACACTGGGGTACAGCATTGGTGGGGATGGGTCTGTCACTATAACACTGGGGTACTTTACTGGTGGGGACAGGTCTGTCACTACGCAACACTGGGCTACAGTACTGGTGGAGGCAGATCTGTCACTTTATAACACTGGGGTACGGTACTGGTGAGGACTTGTCTGTCACTGTAGAAAACTGGGGTACAGTACTGGTGGGGTTGGTTCTGTCACTGTACAACACTGGGGTGCAGAAATGGTGGATATATTTATCTTACTGTATAACACTGGGGTACAGTACTGGTGGGTATATGTCTGTCACTGTATAACACTGGGGTACAGTACTGGTGGGGATGGGTCTGTCACTGTGTAACACTGGGGTACAGTACTGGTGGGTATATGTCTGTCACTGTATAACACTGGAGTACAGTACTGGTGGGGACAGGTCTGTCAGTGTATAACACTGGGGTACTGTACTGCTGTGTACAGGTCTGTCACTGTATAACACTGGGGTACAGTACTGGTGGGTATATGTCTGTCACTGTATAACACTGGGGGACAGAACACATGGAGATTTTTCGATAACTGTTTAGCACTGGGGTAGAGTACTGGTGGGGACAGGTCTGTCACTGTATAACACTGGGGCACAGTACTGGTGGGGACAGGTCTGTCACTGTATAACACTGGTGCACAGTACTGGTGGGGACAGGTCTGTCACTGTATAACACTGGGGTACAGTACTGGTGGATAGGTCTGTGACTGTATAACAGTAGGGCACAGTACTGGTGGGGATGGGTCTGTCACTGTATAATGCTGGGGTAAAGTACTGGTGGGGACGGGTCTGTCACTATAACACTGGGGTACAGTACTGAAGGGTATGGTTCTGTCATTGTATAACACTGGGGTACAGGACTGGTGGGGACGGGTCTGTCACTATAACACTGGGGTACAGTACTGGTGGGTATGGTTCTGTCAGTGTATATCACTGGGGTACAGTACTGGTGCGGACAGGTATGTCACTGTATAACACTGGGGTACAGTACTGATGGGGACTGGTCTGTCACTATATAACACTGGGGTACAGTACTGGTGGGGACGGGTCTGTCACTGTATAACACTGGGGAACAGTACTGGTGGGGATGGGTCTGTCACTGTATAACAAGGGGGTACAGTACTGATGGGGACAGGTCTGTCACTGTATAACACGAGGGTACAGTACTGGTTGGGACAGGTCTGTCACTGTATAACACTAGGGTACAGTACTGGTGGGGAGAGGTCTGTCACTGTATAACACTGGGGAACAGTACTGGTAGAGACAAGTCTTTCAGTGTATAACAATGGGGTACAGTTCCTGTGGGTTCAGGTCTGTCACTGTATAACACTGGGGTACAGTACCTGTGGGTTCAGGTCTGCCACTATATAACAATGGGGTACAGTACTGGTGGGGACATTTCTGTCACTGTAAAACACAGGGGAACAGTACTGGTGCGGACAGATCTGTCACTGTATAACACTGGGGTACAGTACTGGTGGGGACATGTATGTTACTGTATAACACTGGGGTACAGTATTGATTGGGACAGGTCTGTCATTGTATAACACTGGGGCACAGTACTGATGGGGACATGTCTGTCAATGTATAACACTGGGGTACAGTACTGGTGGGGATGGGTCTGTCACTGTATAACACTGGGGTACAGTACTGATGGGGACAGGTCTGTTACTGTATAACACGAGGGTACCGTACTGGTTGGGACAGGTCTGTCACTGTATAACACTGGAGAACAGTACTGGTGGGGAATGGTCTGTCACTGTATAACACTGGGGTACAGTACTGGTAGGGACGGGTCTGTTCCTGTGTTACACTGGGGTACAGTACTGGTGGGGACAGGTCTGTCACTGTGTAACACTGGGGTACAGTACTGGTGGGGATGAGTCTGTCACTGAACAACACTGGGGTCTGGCACTGGTGGGGATGGGTCTGTAACTGTAAAACACTGGGCAACAGCACTGGTGAGATGGGTCTGTAACTATATAACACTGGGGTACAGTACTGGAGCGGACAGGTCTGTCACCGTATAACACTGGGGTACAGTACTGGAGCGGACAGGTCTGTCACCGTATAACACTAGGGTACAGTACTGGAGCGGACAGGTCTGTCACTGTATAACACTGGGGTACAGTACTGGAGCGGACAGGTCTGTCACCGTATAACACTGGGGTACAGTACTGGTGGGACAGGTCTGTCACCGTATAACACTGGGGTACAGTACTGGTGGGGACAGGTCTGTCACTGTATAACACTGGGGTACAGTACTGGTGGGGACAGGTCTGTCACTGTATAACACTGGGGTACAGTACTGGTGGGGACAGGTCTGTCACTGTATAACACTTGGGTACAGTACTGGTGGGACAGGTCTGTCACAGTATAACACTGGTGTACAGTACTGGTGGGGACAGGTCTGTCAGTGTATAACACTGGGGTACAGTACTGGTGGGGACAGGTCTGTCACTGTATAACACTGGGGTACAGTACTGGTGGGGACAGGTCTGTCACTGTATAACACTGGGGTACAGTACTGGTGGGGACAGGTCTGTCACTGTATAACACTGGGGTACAGTACTGATGGGGACTGGTCTGTCACTATATAACACTGGAGTACAGTACTGGTGGGGACGGGTCTGTCACTGTATAACACTGGGGAACAGTACTGGTGGGGATGGGTCTGTCACTGTATAACAAAGGGGTACAGTACTGATGGGGACAGGTCTGTCACTGTATAACACGAGGGTACGGTACTGGTTGGGACAGGTCTGTCACTGTATAACACTAGGGTACAGTACTGGTGGGGAGAGGTCTGTCACTGTATAACACTGGGGAACAGTACTGGTAGAGACAAGTCTTTCAGTGTATAAAAATGGGGTACAGTACCTGTGGGTTCAGGTCTGTCACTGTATAACACTGGGGTACAGTACCTGTGGGTTCAGGTCTGCCACTATATAACAATGGGGTACAGTACTGGTGGGGACATTTCTGTCACTGTAAAACACAGGGGAACAGTACTGGTGCGGACAGATCTGTCACTGTATAACACTGGGGTACAGTATTGGTGGGGACAGGTCTCTCACTCTATAACCCTGGGGTACAGCACTGATGTGGACAGGTCTGTCACTGTATAACACTGGGGTACAGTACTGGTGGGGACATGTATGTTACTGTATAACACTGGGGTACAGTATTGATTGGGACAGGTCTGTCATTGTATAACACTGGGGCACAGTACTGATGGGGACCTGTCTGTCAATGTATAACACTGGGGTACAGTACTGGTGGGGATGGGTCTGTCACTGTATAACACTGGGGTACAGTACTGAGGGGGACAGGTCTGTTACTGTATAACACAAGGGTACAGTACTGGTTGGGACAGGTCTGTCACTGTATAACACTGGGGTACAGTACTGGTGGGGTCAGGTCTGTCACTGTATAACACTGGAGAACAGTACTGGTGGGGAATGGTCTGTCACTGTATAACACTGGGGTATAGTACTGGTGGGGACAGGTCTGTTCCTGTGTTACACTGGGGTACAGTACTGGTGGGGACAGATCTGTCACTGTGTAACACTGGGGTACAGTACTGGTGGGGATGAGTCTGTCACTGAACAACACTGGGGTCTCACACTGGTGGGGATGGGTCTGTAACTGTAAAACACTGGGCAACAGCACTGGTGAGATGGGTCTGTAACTATATAACACTGGAGTACAGTACTGGAGCGGACAGGTCTGTCACCGTATAACACTGGGGTACAGTACTGGAGCGGACAGGTCTGTCACCGTATAACACTGGGGTACAGTACTGGAGCGGACAGGTCTGTCACCGTATAACACTGGGGTACAGTACTGGAGCGGACAGGTCTGTCACCGTATAACACTGGGGTACAGTACTGGTGGGACAGGTCTGTCACTGTATAACACTGGGGTACAGTACTGGTGGGGACAGGTCTGTCACTGTATAACACTGGGGTACAGTACTGCTGGGGACAGGTCTGTCACTGTATAACACTGGGGTACAGTACTGGTGGGGACAGGTCTGTCACTGTATAACACTGGGGTACAGTACTTGTGGGGACAGGTCTGTCACTGTATAACACTGGGGTACAGTACTGGTGGGGACAGGTCTGTCACTGTATAACACTGGGGTACAGTACTGGTGGGACAGGTCTGTCACTGTATAACACTGGGGTACAGTACTGGTGGGGACAGGTCTGTCACTGTATAACACCGGGGTACAGTACTGGTGGGACAGGTCTGTCACTGTATAACACTGGGGTACAGTACTGGTGGGGACAGGTGTGTCACTGTATAACACTGGTGTACAGTACTGGTGGGACAGGTCTGTCACTGTATAACACTGGGGTACAGTACTGGTGGGGACAGGTCTGTCACTGTATAACACTGGGGTACAGTACTGGTGGGGACAGGTCTGTCACTGTATAACCCTGGGGTACAGTACTGGTGGGGACAGGTGTGTCACTGTATAACACTGGGGTACAGTACTGGTGGGAACAGGTATGTCACTGTATAACACTGGGGTACCATACTAGTGGGGACAGGTCTACCACTGCATAACTCTGAGGTACAGTACTGTTGCGGATGGGTCTGTTGCTGTATAACACCTCGGTACACTACTGTTGGGGACAGGTCTGTCACTGTATAACACCGGGGTACAGTACTGATGGGGACTGGTCTGTCACTATATAACACTGGGGTACTGTACTGGTGGGGATGGGTCTGTCACTGTATAACACTGGGGAACAGTACTGGTGGGGATGGGTCTGTCACTGTATAACACTGGGGTACAGTACTGATGGGGACAGGTCTGTCACTGTATAACACGAGGGTACAGTACTGGTTGGGACAGGTCTGTCACTGTATAACACTAGGGTGCAGTACTGGTGGGGAGAGGTCTGTCACTGTATAACACTGGGGTACAGTACCTGTGGGTTCAGGTCTGCCACTATATAACAATGGGGTACAGTACTGGTGAGGACATTTCTGTCACAGTAAAACACAGGGGAACAGTACTGTTGCGGACAGACCTGTCACTGTATAACACTGGGGTACAGTACTGGTGGAGCAGCTCTGTCACTGTATAACACTGGGGTACAGTACTGGTGGGGACAGGTCTCTCACTCTATAACCCTGGGGTACAGCACTGATGTGAACAGGTCTGTCACTGTATAACACTGGGGTACAGTACTGGTGGGGACATGTATGTCACTGTATAACACTGGGGTACAGTATTGATTGGGACAGGTCTGTCATTGTATAACACTGGGGCACAGTACTGATGGGGACATGTCTGTCAATGTATAACACTGGGGTACAGTACTGGTGGGGATGGGTCTGTCACTGTATAACACTGGGGTTCAGTATTGATGGGGACAGGCCTGTTATTGTATAACACGAGGGTACAGTACTGGTTGGGACAGGTCTGTCACTGTCTAACACTGGGGTTCAGTACTGGTGGGGTCAGGTCTGTCACTGTATAACACTGGGGAACTGTACTGGTGGGGATGGGTCTGTCACTGTATAACAAAGGGGTACAGTACTGATGGGGACAGGTCTGTCACTGTATAACACGAGGGTACGGTACTGGTTGGGACAGGTCTGTCACTGTATAACACTGGGGAACAGTACTGGTGGGGACAGGTCTGTCACTGTATAAAACTGGGGTACACTACTGGTGGGGACAGGTCTGTTCCTGTGTTACACTGGGGTACAGTACTGGTGGGGACAGGTCAGTCACTGTGTAACACTGGGGTACAGTACTGGTGGGGATGAGTCTGTCACTGAACAACACTGGGGTCTGGCACTGGTGGGGATGGGTCTGTAACTGTAAAACACTGGGCAACAGCACTGGTGAGATGGGTCTGTAACTATATAACACTGGGGTACAGTTCTGGAGCGGACAGGTCTGTCACCGTATAACACTGGCGTACAGTACTGGAGCGGACAGGTCTGTCACCGTATAACACTGGGGTACAGTACTGGAGCGGACAGGTCTGTCACCGTATAACACTGGGGTACAGTACTGGAGCGGACAGGTCTGTCACCGTATAACACTTGGGTACAGTACTGGTGGGACAGGTCTGTCACCGTATAACACTGGGGTACAGTACTGGTGGGGACAGGTCTGTCACCGTATAACACTGGGGTACAGTACTGGTGGGGACAGGTCTGTCACTGTATAACACTGGGGTACAGTACTGGTGGGGACAGGTCTGTCACTGTATAACACTGGGGTACAGTTCTGCTGGGACAGGTCTGTCACTGTATAACACTGGGGTACAGTACTGGTGGGGACAGGTCTGTCACTGTATAACACTGGGGTACATACTGGTGGGACAGGTCTGTCACTGTATAACAATGGGGTACAGTACTGGTGGGGACAGGTCTGTCACTGTATAACACTGGGGTACAGTACTGGTGGGGAGAGGTCTGTCACTGTATAACACTGGGGTACAGTACTGGTGGGGACAGGTCTGTCACTGTATAACACTGGGGTACATACTGGTGGGACAGGTCTGTCACT
Source organism: Isurus oxyrinchus (assembly GCA_026770705.1). Taxonomy (NCBI): domain Eukaryota; kingdom Metazoa; phylum Chordata; class Chondrichthyes; order Lamniformes; family Lamnidae; genus Isurus; species Isurus oxyrinchus. Next base: position 5,057,578 of record JANJGN010000005.1, read on the forward strand.
GTATAACAATGGGGTACAGTACTGGTGGGGACAGGTCTGTCACTGTATAACACTAAGGTACAGTACTGGTGGGGACAGGTCTGTCACTGTATAACACTGGGGTACAGTTCTGGTGGGGACAGGTCTGTCACTGTATAACACTGGGGTACATACTGGTGGGAACAGGTCTGTCACTGTATAACACTGGGGTACCATACTAGTGGGGACAGGCTTCCACTGCATCACTCTGAGGTACAGTACTGGTGGGGATGGGTCTGTTGCTGTATAACACAGGGGTACACTACTGTTGGGGACAGGTCTGTCACTGTATAACACTGGGGTACAATACTGGTGGGGACAGGTCTGTCACTGTATAATACTGGGGTACAGTACTGGTTGGGACGGGTCTGTCACTGTATAACTCTGGGGTACTGTACTGGTGGTGATGGGTCTGTCAGTCTATAACACTGGGGTTTATCACTGGTGGGGACAATTTTGTCCCTGTATAACACTGGGGTACAGTATGGGTCGCGATGGTTCTTTCACTGTATAACATTGGGGTAAAGTACTGGTGGGTTGGGACTGTCACTGTATAACGCTGGGGTACAGTACTGGTGGGGATGGGCCTGTCACTGTATAACACTGGGGTACAGTACTGGTAGGGACATTTCTGTCACTGTATAACACTGGGGTACAGTACTGGTGGGGACAGGTGTGTCATTGTATAACACTGGGGTACAGTACTGGTGGGGACAGGTCTGTCACTGTATTACACTGGGGTACAGTACTGGTGGGGACAGGTCTGTCACTGTATAACACTGGGGTACGGTACTGGTGGGTCGGGGCACTGTATAACACTGGGGTACAGTACTGGTGGGGACAGGTCTGTGTCTGTATAATACTGGGGTACAGCACTGGTGGGGACAAGTCTGTCCTTGTATAACACTGGGATACAGTACTGGTGGGGACAGTTCTGTCACTGTATAACACTGGGGTACAATACTGGTTGGGACATTTCTGTCATTGTATAACACTAGGGTACAGTACTGGTGGGGACAGGTCTGTCACTGTATAATGCTGGGGTACAGTACTGGTGGGGATGGGCCTGTCACTGTATAACACTGGGGTACAATACTGGTGGGGTCAGGTCTCTGACTGTATTACACTGGGGTACAGTACTGGTGGGGACGGGTCTGTCACTGTATAACACTCGGGTACAGTACTGGTGGGGACGGGTCTGTCACTGTATAACACTGGGGTACAGTACTGTTGTGGACAGGTCTGTGATTGTATAATACTGGGGTACAGGACTGGTGGGGACAGGTCTGTCACTGTATAACACTGGGGTACAATACTGGTGGGGGCAAGTCTGTCCTTGTATAACACTGGGGTACAGTACTGGTGGGGACAGGTCTGTCACTGTATAACACTGGGGTACAGTACTGATGGGGACAGGTCTGTCACTGTATAAACCTGGGGTACAGTACTGATGGGGACTGGTCTGTCACTGTATTATACTGGGGTACAGTACTGGTGGGGACAGGTCTGTCACTGTATAACATTGGGGTACAATACTGGTGGGGGCAAGTCTGTCCTTGTATAACACTGGGGTACAGTACAGGTGGGGACAGGTCTGTCACTGTATAACGCTTGGGTACAATACTGGTTGGGACATGTCTGTCACTGTATAACACTGGGGTACAGTACTGGTGGGGAGAGGTCTGTCACTGTATAACACTGGGGTACAGTACTGATGGGTCTGGTCTGTCACTGTATAATACTGGGGTACAGTACTGGTGGGGACAGGTCTGTCACTGTATAACACTGGGGTACAATACTGGTGGGGGCAAGTCTGTCCTTGTATAACACTGGGGTACAGTACTGGTGGGGAGAGGTCTGTCACTGTATAACACTTGGGTACAATACTGGTTGGGACATGTCTGTCACTGTATAACACTGGGGTACAGTACTGGTGGGGAGAGGTCTGTCACTGTATAACACTGGGGTACAGTACTGATGGGGACAGGTCTGTCACTGTATAACACTGGGGTACAGTTCTGGTGGGGACAGGTCTGTCACTGTATAGCACTGGGGTACAGTACTGGTTTGGACGGGTCTGTCACTGTATAACACTGGGGTACTGTACTGGTGGGGACAGGTCTGTCACTGTATAACACTGGGGTACAGTACTGGTGGGGATGGGTCTGTCACTGTATAACACTGGGGTACAGTACTGGTAGGGACGGGTCTGTCACTGTATAACACTGTGGTACAGTACTGGTGGGGACAGGTATGTCACTGTATAACACTGGTGTACAATACTGGTGGGGGCAAGTCTGTGCTTGTATAACACTGTGGTATAGCACTGGTGGGGACGGGTCTATCACTGTATAACAATGGGTTACAGTACTGGTGGGGACGGGTCTGTCACTGTATAACACTGGGGTACAGTACTGGTGGGGACAGGTCTGTCACTGTATAACACTGTGGTATAGTACTGGTGGGGACGGGTCTGTCACTGTATAACACTGGGGTACAGTACTGGTTTGGACGGGTCTGTCACTGTATAACACTGGGTGTCGCACTGGTGGGGACAGGTCTGTCACTGTATAACACTGGAGTACAGTACTGGTGGGGATAAGTCTGTCACTATATTTCTGTTTTTTTTTACCAAAGTGAATAACTTCACATTTATTCACATTTTATTCTATATGCTATGCTCTCGCCCATTCACTTGTCTGTCGAAGTCCTCCTGAAGCCCCCTTGCATTATCCTCAGAACTTACATCCCCACCCAGTTTAATGTCTTCAGCAAATTTGAAAATTTTACAATTGGTCCCCACATCCAAACCATTTTTATAGATTGTGAACAGCTGTGGCCCCAGCAGTTACATTTGCTACTTCCCAGTCTGCAAGAACCTTTCCAGAATCTTGTGTTTTTTGAAAGATAACCACCAATGCATCCACTATCTCTCTCTCGTCACCTCCTTCAGCACTCTGGGATGAAGCTCACCTGGTCCAGGGGATTTATCCAGCTTCAAACAGTTAACTATTCAAGTACCACCTCTTTACTCACACTAATTTCTTTTTGTTCCTCAATTTCACAAATCCCTCGGTCACCTCGTATTTCTGGGAGATTTTCTGTATTTTCTTCCATGAAGACAGACACAAAGTGACTTTCGATTCTCCGCCATTTCCCTTTCTGCACTATAAATTCTCCTGCCCCACTGTAATGGGCCCACATTTAGCTAATCTTTTCCTATTCACACCCCTACAGAAGCTTTTACAATCCGCCTTTATGTTCCTCACTAGTTTGTATTCACATTCAATTTTCTCTTTCTTATCAGTTTCTTGCTGAGTTCAAAATTGCTCCCAATCCTCAGGCTTACCACTTTTTCTGGCAACCTTATAAGTTATTTCCTTTGATCTAATGCAATCTTTAACTTCTTTTGTTAACCACGGTTGATTTACCTTTCACTTTGGGTGTTTGTGCCTTAGAGGAATGTATATCTACTGTGGACTTTGTAGTATTTCTTTAAGTACTAGCCTTTGCCAGCCTTCCGTCAAATCTTTAAGTGTACTTCCCCAATCCGCCATAGCCAACTTGCCCCTCAAACCTTCAGAATTTCCTTTGTTCAGATTTAAGACCCAAGTTTCAGAATGAACTATATCGCATTCAAACATAATGCAAAATTCTATCATATTATGGTCACTATTTCCCAAAGGCACCTTTACAGCAAAGTTATAAATTAGCCCTTTCTCATTACACAACACTAAATCCAAAATAACCCCATCCCTAGTGGTCTGCTCAGAGTAATACTCCAGACACTCCAGGAATTCCTTCTCTTGAGCATTAGCGCTGATATGGTTAACCCAGTCTATGTGTAAATTGAAGTTGCTCATTAGTATTGTATTACCAATGTTACATGCATCTCTAATTTCCTGATTTATACCGTGCAGAACATTAGCACAACAGTTTGGTGGCCTATAAACGACTCCCACTAATGTTTGCTGTCCCTTGCTGTTTCTTCGTTCCACCCAAACTGATTCTACACCTTGATCGTTTGATCTAAGATCTTCTCTTACTAATATACTGATCTCGTCCCTTATTAGGAATGCTACCCCAGCTCCTTTTCCTTTTCGCTTATCCTTCTTTTCTGCCGAATATCCTTGGATATTCAGTTCCCGGTCTTGGACACCCTGTAGCTTTGTCTCCACAATGGCAATTAAATCACACCCACTTACCTCGATCCATGCGTTCAAATCATCAACCATTTTTTACGAAGGTTATGTGCATTCAGATGGAGTAGCTTTAACCCTGCCTTTTTAACATTATTCTCTATTCTGATTCTATTTGATACTTGCGTATGCTTCGTCTGTCTCCTGTGTTTGCTTTCTACTTGTCTACTTCATTTTACCAGTTTAGCTCCCTCCAATCTGAGCTCACTCTCAGGTTCCCATCCCCTACCAAATTAGTTTAAACCCTTCCCGACAGGATTGGTAAATCTCCCTTTTCGAAAATTTTTTAAAAATTCACTCATGGGATGCGAGTGTCACTGGCTGGGTCAGCATTTATTGCCCATCCCTAATTGCCCCTTGAGAAGGTGGTGGTGGTGGTGAGCTGCCTTCTTGAACCGCTGCGGTCCATGTGGTGTAGGTACACCCACAGTGCTGTTAGGGAGGGAGTTCCAGGATTTGGACCCAGCGACAGTGAAGGGACGGTGATATATTTCCAAGTCAGGATGGTGAGCGTCTCGGAGGGGAACTTCCAGGTGGTGGTGTTCCTGTGGGGGTGTTAGTCCCAGTCTTGCTAAGATGCAGATTTCCAGCTTGTACAGGTCCCATCTGCCCCAGAACCGGTCCCAATACCTCAGAAATCTGATGCCCTTCCTCCTACACCGGTTCTCCAGCCACGTATTTAATTGATCAGTCCCCCTATTCCTATGCTCACTAGCACTTGGCACTGGGGGTAATCCCGAGATTACTGCTCTTGAGGTCCTGCTTTTCAATCTCCTTCCTAACTCCCTAAAATCTGCTTTCAGGACCTCATCCCTCTTCCTACCTATGTCTTCGGTACCAATCTGGACCTTGACCTCTGGCCGATCCCCCTCCCCCAGAAGGGTGTCCTATAGCCGCTCCGTGATATCCTTGACCCTGGCACCAGGGAGGCAACACACCATCCTGGAGTCACTTTAACTGCTGCAGAAACCCTTGTCTGTTCCCCTGACTATCACTACAGCTCTCCCTTTCTTCTTCCTCACCTCCTGTACAGGCGAGCCGCTCCTGGTGCCACAAACCTGGCTCTGACTGCGCTCCTTTGAGGAGCCAACGCCCTCACCAGCTTCCAATACGGAAAACCAACGACTGGGCGCGATGCCAGGGCACTCCCACACTACCCGCCTGGTTCGCTTGGACTGCCCGGGGGGGGTGGGGGGGGGTCACCCTGTTTCTTTTTAACCGGTCATTACCGCATTGCATTTTGTGGGATCTTGCTGTGCCCGAGTTGGCTGCCGTGCTTCCCTGCATCACAGCAGGTGGGTGACGATTTCAAAAGCACTTCATCGTCGGCGGAGCGCTTTGGGACATCTGGAGGTTGTGGAAGGCGCTATATAAATGCACTTTTCTTCCTTTAAATGGTGACACGTTCTGCACTTCCTCTCACTGAAATTCCTCAAACTATAAAAACGCAAAAGCAAAGATACCTGAATTTCATTTCCGGAACAGAGCAACCTCGTGCTCCTGTCGGGTGGGTCTGTGACTGAGGGGTGATCTATCTGAAGGAATTAAGAGGATTAACGGATACGACAGGCTCGATAGAGAGACACTGTTTCCTCTGGTGGAGCAGGAGCCCAAGCTGTTCAGGGGGTGAGGTCAGGAAGGACTTCTTCACACAAGGGGGAGTGGATATCTGGAACTCTCTCTCCCCACCCCCCATCCCCGAGGCTGGAGGTCAATTGGAAATTTCAGAGCTGGGATTAATAGACTTTTGTTGGGTGAGAAGATTAAGGGTTACGGAGCTAAGTTGCAGATCAGCCATGATCTAACTGAATGGGGTAACAGGCTTGAGAGGCTGAATGGCCTCCCCCTGATCCTATGTTCTATAATATTCTGGCGCTTTACCAGGTTACAACAGAAAACTCCAAAAAGATGCTTGTGTATATAGTCCAGGGACCAACAGGGGTGATAATCAACCTGCAAACCAGACTCGTGGCAGACAGGAGACCTTGCAACAGCTGTACAGTGCATCGGTGACACTGGACCTAGTTCTGGTCCCCTTATTTAGTGCGGGGGGTGGGGGGGGTGGTGGGGGGATATACTTGCATTGGAAGCAGTTCAGGGAAGGTTCACTAGGCTGATTTTTAGGATGAAGTGGTTGCCCTTGTGTGGAAAGTTTGAGTGGGTTGGCCGTATAACGATTGGAGGTATTGAAACATATCGGACTCTGAGGGGCAGGGGGTTTGACAGGGTCAGTGCTGAGACGATTTTTCCCCCTCATGAGGGAATCTGGAGCTGAGGGGCACAGATTAGAGATAAGGAGTCTCCCAGCGAAGACAGGGAGGAGGAAGAATTTCCTCTCTCAGGGTCGTTAGTCTGTGGAATTCTCTCCCCCCCCAGAGAGCAGCGGGGGCTGGGTCATTGAATATATTCAAGGCCGAGTTAGACAGGTTTTTGATCGACAAGGGGGGGTCAAGGGTTACGGGGATAGAAAGTGGAGTTGAGCCAACGATCAGATCAGTGATGATCTTAGCAACCGGAGCAGCTTCGAGGGGCCGAGTGGCCTACTCCTGCTCCTAATTCGTACGTTAAATACAAACATTAATACAAACGTATGAACAAGCAGCAGGAGAAGGCCATTCGGCCCCTCCAGCACGCTCTGCCATTTGATAAGATCATGGCTGATCTGACTGCAATCAATTTCCTGTCCGTCCCCCCCCATAGCCTTAGATTCTTGACTGACAATAGAATCAATCGACCTCAGCCTTAAAAATATTCAGTGACCCCATTTCCACACTCTCTAGGGGAGAGACTTCCACAGACGAACAACCCTGACAGAACCATTTCCCCTCATCTCCATCTTAAATAGGAGACCCCTTATTTTTTAACTGTGTCCCCCAGCTCTAGACTCTCCCACAAGGTGAAACAGCCTCTCAGCATCCACCCTGTCAAGTCCCCTCAGGATCTTACATGTTTCAATAAGACCACCTCACAATCTTCTAAACTCCAATGGATACAGGCCCAGCCTGTCCAACCTTTCCTTGTAACATAACCACCCATCCCAAGTATCAGTCAAGTGAACGCTCTCTGAACTGCTCTGAAATTTAGTTCTCTCCTTTCTCAAATAAGGAGACCAAAACTGTTCACAGTATTCCAGATGTGGTCGCTCAAGGCCCTGTACAACTGCAGTAAAACATCCCCACTTTTATATTCCACACCCATTGCTTGAAACACCAACACTCCTTGCTGCACCTGCATAATAACTTTTTCAGATTCATGTACGAGGACATCCAGATCCCTCTGTACCTCAGAGTTCTGCAATTTCTGTTCATTTCTATTCTTCCTGCCAAAGTGGACAAGTTCACATTTTCCCACATTATTTTTGCCCACTCATTTAACTTTATGTTCTTATAACAGTCATGCTTGATACAGAATGGTGCCTCTAAAACTATAACCACTTGTCCCTCTCTCTAACAGGGAGAGACACATTCGAACTTACGAAGTAGGAGCAGAAGTAGGCCTTTCGGCTCTTCATGTCTGCTCCACATTAAGATCATGGCTGATCTGTTTGTGTTTCAAATCCCACATTCCCATCTACCCCCCCGATGACCTTTGATTCTCTTGCCTAACAAGAATCTATCTACCTCTGCCTTAAAAATATTCAGTGACCCCGCCTCCACCACCTTCTGAGGCAGAGAGTTCCAAAATTGTAATATCCTCAGAGAAAAATTTCTCCTCATCTCTGTCCTAAAAGGGCGACCCCTCATTTTAATACACGGCCTCCTAGTTCTGGACTCACCCACAAGAGGAAACATCCTTTCTACATCCACCTTGTCAAGGCCGTTCAGGATCTTGTAAACTTCAATCAAGTCACCCCTCACTCTTCTAAACTCCAGTGGAAACAAGCCCAGTCTGTCCAACCTTTCCTCATAAGACAACCCATTCATTCCAGGTATCAATCTAGTAAACCTCCTCTGAACCGCCTCCAATACATTTACATCCTTCATTAAATAAGGAGACCAAAACTGTACACAGTATGTGAGATGTGGTCTCACCAATGCCCTGTATAACTGAAGCATAACAGCCTTACTTTTATATTCAATCCATCTCGTAATAAAGAATAAAATTCCATTAACCTTCTTAATTACTTGCTGTACCTGCATGTTAAATTTTTGTGACTCATGTACTGGAACACCTAGATCCCTCTGCACCTCAGAATTGTGCAGCCAATCTCCATTTAAGTAATACTCTGCTTTTTTGTTCTTCCTGCCAAAGTGAATAACTTCACATTTTCCCACATTAAACTCCATTTGCCAGATCTTTGCCCACTCACAAACTATCTATATCCACCTGCAACCTCCTCAAGTCCTCTTCACAACATACTTTCCTACCTGTCTTTGGGTCATCTGCAAATTTAGCTACCATGTCTTCACACCGCTTATCTAAGTCATTGATATAAATCATAAAAAGTTGAGGCCCCAGCACAGACCCCTGTGGGACTCCACTCGTCACATCCTGCCAATCCGAAAAAGACCCATTTATGTATACTCTCTGCTTTCTACCAGCCAGCCAGTCTTCTATCCATGCTAATATGTTACTCCCTATACCATGCACTTTTATTTTCTGTCATAATCTTTGATGTGGCACCTTATCAAATGCCTTCTGGAAATCCAAGTACAGCACGTCTACAGACTCCCCTTTATCCACTCTGTATGTCACTCCTTCAAAGGACTGCAATATATTGGTTAAACATGATTTTCCTTTCACAAAACCATACTGACTGTTGCCGATTATCTTGAATTTCTCTAAGTGCCCAGCTATAACCTCCTTAATGATAGATTCTAACACCTTCCCCATGACAGACGCCAAGCTAACTGGCCCATAGTTTTCTGGTTTCTGCCTCCCTCCCTTCTTGAACAGGGGGTATATTGGCTACTTTCCAATCTGATGGAACCTTTCCAGAATCTAGGAAATTTTGGAAAATTAACACCAACACATCCACTACCTCATTTGCCACCTCTTTTAAGACCCTAGGGATGTAGTTCATCAAGACCCGGAGACTTGCCAGCCCCCAGCTCCATCAATTTATTCAGTAGCATTTCCCTAGTGATTTCAATTTCACCAAGTTCCTCTCTCCCTTCACCTCCTGATTTGCAGCTATTACTGGAATTTGTTTTGTATCCTTTATTGTGAACACAGAAGCAAAATATTTGTTCATTTCTTCTGCCATTTCCTTATTATCAACTATTAACTCCCCACTGTCACTCTCTCGAGGACCAACACTCACTTTAGTCAATCTTTTCCTGTTTAAATTCCCATAGAAACTCTTTCTATTTGTTTTTACATTTCTAGCTAGCTTCCTCTCATACTCCAATTTCTTTCTCCTCATTAACCTTTTAGTCACTCTCTGCCGTTCTTTATATTCTGTCCATTCATCTGACCTGCCGCTCATCCTTGCGGAGTTATATGCTTTTTCCTTAAGTTTGATGCTTTCCTTAAGTTCTTACCCTGTTAACTGTGGATGGTGGGTCCTCCCTTTAGAATATTTCTTTATAGTAGGATTGGACTTATTCTGAATACTCTGAAATATCCCCTTAAATATCTGCCCCTGCTTCTCTATGGATCTATCCTCTAGCCTAGTTTCCCAGTTGACTTCAGCTAGCTCAGCTGTCAACCCCACATAGTTGCCCTTATTTAAGGGCAGAATCTTTGGCTCGGTGAGTGGAGTGGGGACCGCTTGACAAGGTGTTGAAATGATGCGGGGTGATGAAGGGCGTGCGTCCTGATGTCACTGTGTATCATTCAGATTTTCAGTTTGCCAGGTCCGCACCGGACTGTCAAAGACCATTTAACCATCAGTGAAATCATTGACCTGAGCTGCCCGTCCAACCTTAAGATCTGTCGGGCAGGCAAAGAGCCCAGGCGGCCTTTACATTTTTCATGGAACCTCATCCACGGGCGGGATGAAGTTTCACGAACGTTTTTAAAGTGCTGGAAATTGTTTTATTAACATTAATGGGCACGTCCCCCAGCCCATGTGACAGCTTCACATGAGGGGACATGTCCTTAAAATGATTTTGTCCTTTTATTCAATGTTTTATACGTGAAACTAAACTCCCTGAGGCAGCTCTGTGCTCCAGGGAGATTTCTGCGCTCATTCACACGCACACGCGGAACAGTGCACTCCCCGATCCAGCATACTCCTCCCCCTCCCATCCCCCCCCCACCCCCCCACCCCCACCTGCACAGGGAGTGCTCATCTGCCACCTCTCTACCTACTCCACCAACTTGTCTATGTCCTCTTGAAGTTCCACACTGTCCTCCTCGCAGCTCAGAACACTCCCAAGCTTCGTATCATCCACAAACTTTGAAACTGTCCCCTGCACACCAAGATCTAGATCATTAACATATATCAGGAACAGCAAGGGTCCCAATACCGACCCCTGGGGAACTCCACTACAAACCTTCCTCCAGCCTGAAAAATATCCATTGACCATTACTCTCTGCTTCCTATTTTTCAGCCAATTTTGTATCCACGTTGCTAATGTCCCTTTTATTCCATGAGCAATAAGTTCTCTCACACTAAAACAGAAAATACTGGTAAAACTCAGCAGGTCTAATAGCATCTGTGGAGAGAGAAGGGTCATACGGACTGGAAACGTTATCTGTCTCTCTCTCTCTCCACAGAGGCTGTCAGACCTGCTGAGTTTTTCCAGCAATTTTTTGTTCTTGTTTCAGATTTCCAGCATCCGCAGACTTTTCGCACAAGTCTGTTGTGTGGCACTGTGTCAAATACCTTTTGAAAGTCCATGTACACCACATCAGCAGCATTTCCCTCATCAACCCTCTCTGTTACCTCTTCGAAAGACTCCAGCAAGTTAGTTAAACACAATTTCCCCTTTAGAAATCTAGGCTGGCTCTTCCTTATCAACACATATTTTTCCACGTGACTACTAATTCTATCCCGAATAATTGTTTCTAGAATCTGTACATATCTGTAAAAGGGATAGTTGTCGGTGAAGGAGTGTTGTAATATTATTTGCCTTTTCTTGTTTAATAAATGTTTTGTGCTTTTATTAAAAGTTCGTTAGCTGACTCTGGTGACTCTGTTCAGTCGCCCCTCCCCATGTATCCAAACAAACAAATTAAGATGAGGATCTATCAAGCTGGGTTCCACTCTGGGATTAGGCTTTTTCTGGGGTAACCTCAGCTGGGGATCAAAATAATCCATAACCTGCCTTTTTCTAAGGGACAATTAATTTCTCTTGAGTTTTGGAAGAGTTTCGCAAACAGAGCCACTAGGCTGACGGCTCTGCAATTTGGCACCTGTCTATTTAATGATGGAACAAATGCCAGACATGTGGCTATTCTCAGAGTCCTGGCACTCACCCAAACACCCGGGTTTAAGGAGAAGTGGAAGATCTGGGTCTTTAATTTCTATTTTCCCTCCTGTAGCCAGCAGTGTAAAGGGATTTTTTAACACCCGTGAGGAGGCAGATGTGATCTCAGTTTAATAAAGAATCAGAAAGACGGCACTTCTGACAGTGCAGCACTCCCTCAGTATTGACCCTCTGACAGTGCTGCACTCCTTCAGTACTGACCCTCTGACAGTGCTGCACTCCCTCAGTACTGACCCTCTGACAGTGCTGCACTCCCTCAGTACTGACCCTCTGACAGTGCTGCACTCCCTCAGTACTGACCCTCTGACAGTGCTGCACTCCCTCAGTACTGACCCTCTGACAGTGCTGCACTCCTTCAGTACTGACCCTCTGACAGTGCAGCACTCCCTCATTACTGACCCTCTGACAGTGCTGCACTCCCTCAGTACTGACCCTCTGACAGTGCTGCACTCCTTCAGTACTGACCCTCTGACAGTGCAGCACTCCCTCATTACTGACCCTCTGACAGTGCTGCACTCCTTCAGTACTGACCCTCTGACAGTGCTGCACTCCCTCAGTACTGACCCTCTGACAGTGCTGCACTCCTTCAGTACTGACCCTC
>JANJGN010000005.1:5072271-5106755 GCA_026770705.1 Isurus oxyrinchus
AATTTGGGGGCAGTTTGCAAACAGGAGAGGGGCTGTAAGCCTGCCACCTCAATGATGGACTGCTAGAGATGCTGGTCACGTCACTGTTTGCAGACAGACAGAGAGAGGGAAGGATGGAAGGAGGGAGGGAGGGGGGATGGAGAGAGAGAGAAAGGGAGAGAGAAGGATACAGGGAGAGAGAGAGATGGAATGGGAGAGAGAGGGAGGGGGTGTCTGATGGCTGGTGAAAGGGGTGATAATGGAGGTGGTGATGGTGGTGAGATGGGGGGTGGGGGTGGGGTGGGGGGGGGGGTTGCAGGGGGAAGTTGGGGATTATTACCTGAAGTTGCTTCTTACCTTCCTCTCCATGGCTGTGCCTGTGTGTGTGTGTGTGTGAGAGGGAGCAGGGAGCAGGAGCTGGGAGGAGGGGAGCAGGGGCTGGGAGCAGGGAGCAGGAGCTGGGAGGAGGGGAGCAGGAGCTGGGAGGAGGGGAGCAGGAGCTGGGAGGAGGGGAGCAGGGGCTGGGAGCAGGAAGCAGAGGCTGGGAGCTGGGAGCAGGAAACAGGAGCCGGGAGCTGGGGCTGTGTGACTGTTCCGCAGACCTGGGAGGAGAGCTGGAGACAGAGACAGAGAGGGAGGGAGGGACGGATGGAGGGGGGTTTAAATGATAGTAGGTGGGGGATGGGGGTGGGGGGGGGTGGTGTCTCACTCAAGGGGAGGGGGCTGCAGCAGACATGCCCAGTGCGCAGGTGCAGCAGTGCAGGGAGCGTCTGACAGTCCCAGAAGCGTAGAATCCCCCAGGCTGAAACTCAGCAGAGGAGAGGCTCAGGTTTTTTGCGCATTGCGGCAAAGGGGCCGTCTGCAAATCACAGCCTCCTGGCAAAAGCGGACAACCGGCCCGAGGGAAATGGGGAGCGTCTGGCAATAACGGTGCTGGCCTTGAAGGCGAAAAGATCGGATCAGGAGTCGCAACGTAAGGGACTGTCTGCGAATCACTCCCTTCATTCTAAAATGAGAAATAGGGTTCCCTGTAAGGGACCGTCTGCAAATCACATCCTTCATTCGAAATTAAAATTGGTGCCCAGGCTGTTGTCAAAGGGTGCGCCTTTCATCGAATCAGAGAATGTTGATAGCATAGGAGGCCATTCAGCCCATCGTGCCTATGCTGTCTATCTGGAGCTTAGCTAGTCTCACTCACCCACCCTCTCCCCATAACCCTGCACCTGCTTCCTTTTCAGGTAATAATCCAATTCCCTTTAGAAACCCCCGATTGAACCTGCTTCCACCACACTCTCAGGCAGCACATTCCAGATTCTAACCACTCCATATGTAAAGTAGATTTTCCAGCATTTATTGCCCATCCCTAATTGCCCCTTGAGCAGGTGGTGGTGAGCTGCCTTCTTGAACCGCTGCAGACCATGTGGTGTAGGTACACCCACAGTGCTGTTAGGGAGGGAGTTCCAGGATTTTGACCCAGTGACAGTGAAGGAACGGTGATATATTTCCAAGTCAGGATGGTGAGTGGCTTGGAGGGGAACTTCCAGGTGGTGGTGTTCCCATGTGTCTGCTGCCCTTGTCCTTCTAGATGGTAGTGGTCATGGGTTTGGAAGGTGTTGTCTAAGGGGTCATGGTGAAGTCCTGCAGCGCATCTTGTAGATGGTATGCCACAGGGATCAGTGCTGGGACTTCAACTATTTGCAATTGATATAAATGACTTGGATGAAGGCACTGAAGGTCTGGTTGCCAAATTTGCTGATGACACAAAGATAGGGAGAAAAGTAAGTTGTGAAGAGGACACAAAGAGGCTACAAACAGATATAGATAGGTTCAGTGAGAGGGCGAAGGTCTGGCAAATGGAGTATAATGTGGGCAAATGTGAAATTGTCCATTTTTGCAGGAGAAATAAAAGAGAAGCTTATTATCTAAATGGTGAGAGATTGCAGAGCTCTGAGGCGCAGAGGGATCTGGGTGTCCTAGTGCATGAATCACAAAAGGTTAGTGTGCAGGTACAGCAGGTAATTAGGAAAGCTAATAGAATGTTATCATTTATTGTGAGGAGAATTGAATATAAAAGTAGGGAGGTTATGCTTCAGTTATACAAGGCACTAGTGAGACCACATCTGGAGTGTTGTGTACAGTACTGGTCTCCTTATTTAAGGAATGATGTAAATGCATTGGAAGTAGTTCAGAGATTCTTTACCAGACTAATACCAGGAGTGGGTTGGTGAGGAAAGGTTGGACAGACTAGGCTTGTATCCGCTGGAGTTAAGAGTAAGAGGTGTCTTGATTAAAACCTTTAAGATCCTGAGGGGTCTTGACAGGGTGGATGTGGAGAGATTGTTTCCTCTTGTGAGAGAATCTAGAACAAGGGGTCACTGTTTAAAAGTAAGGGGTCACCTATTTAAAACAGAGATGAGGTGAAATCTTTTCACTCAGAGAGTAGTGAGTCTTTGGAACTCTCTTCCAGTCTTCCAGAGTCTTTGAATATGTTTAAGGCAGAGGTGGATAGATTCTTGGTAAGCGAGGGGGTGATAGGTTATTGGGGGGCAGGTGGGATGCACATTTCAGGTGACTATCAGATCAGCCATGATCTTATTAAATGGTGGACCAGGCTTGAGGGGCTGAATGGCCTACTCCTGCTCCTTGTTCATATGGTACACGCTGCTGCCACTGTGCGTCCGTGGTGGAGGGAGTGAATGTTTCTGGATGTGATGCCAATCAAGTGGGCTGCTTTGTCCTGGATGGTGTCGAGCTTCTTGAGTGTTGTGGGAGATGCACTCATCCAGGCAAGTGGGGAATATTCCATCACACTCCTGACTTGTGCCTTGTAGGTGGTGGACAGGGTTTGGGGAGTCAGGAAGTGAGTTTCTCGTCGCACGATTCCTAGCCTCTGACCTGCTCTTGTAGCCACAGTATTTATATGGCTAGTCCAGTTCAGTTTCTGGTCAATGGTAACGCCCAGGATGTTGATAGTGGGGGATTCAGTGATGGTAATGCCATTGAACATCAAGGGGCGATGGTTAGATTCTCTCTTGTTGGAGATGGTCATTGCCTGACACTTGTTACTTGCCACTTGTCAGCCCAAGCCTGGATATTGTGAATGGTGCTGAACGCACAATGATCAGTGAACATCCCCACTTCTGACTTTATGATTGTAGTATCAGTGTATCTGGAATAGCGAGGGTTAATGTGGGACTGGAAAATAGTACTGCCCACAGTGTGATGTAAAGAGACACATGGCCTGACACTAGAGTCAGTTGTGGACTGGACAGAGATCTGTGTAGAAGCAAGCATGGAATTAGCTCACAGCTTGGGCTAAACCCTGTATATATGTACATAGTTATGTGTTGTTAATAAACATTTAATGTTCAACCATACGAGACTCAGAACCTCTTCATGAGACCTACTGAACATACAACATGGTGGCAGCGAATGGAAAAACCCAGAACCTCAGAGAAACCGGAGCAGAAATTCAAAATCTGGAAAATGAAAGGAGCAGCGTTCTGAGCTGACTGACAGTCCCTGAAGCAAAGATAGAGGGAGAGCGCCTGAAAGAAGCTCCATTGCAGGTTTGGAAGCAGAAAGGCAGCAGGAGAAAACTCCACAAGATCTCGTGGGGGTCCATCGTGAACGCCCACAGAGTGCAGAGCCAAAGGACTGAGCAGGGGTGAGCAAAATACTCCGCCCTGAGCCAGGAGTAGTTTGAAAAGCTTCAGTGCTGCAAACAGGTCAGGACAGCCTGTTTCCAAAAGCAGCGGGGCGAGCCTGGGTTCAGGGTCAACACCGCCCACACGGCAGCCAAGCTCATTGTGAAAAAGGAAAAGGTTTAAAAAATCCTGCACCAAAGGCGAGAATTGATTGTGAAACAAAAATCCCCCAATATCACAGCGAAGGCTCAGAATAGTTGACTGAGTAAAATCGCTGCACAAAAGCTAAAGACAAAGAGGTCGGGACCCACCACCGCCCACGGGAACCCACCAAAACCCAACCGGTGGGGAGATTCTGAGAAAAAGCAGTTACTGTGGCACCATCTTTAAAACCGGCACAGCATTTACACTTTAAAGTAACCATGGGCAACAAATCAACAGCATCAGACCAAGTTAGACTGATCCAAGGGCCAGACCAAACACAACACTGGGGACTTTGGAAGAAGAGATTCTTAAGATAGCTTCAGGATTAGATAGAAATCCAGAATCAGAAAGAATGAATACACTACTTTATTCAATAGGTCCAACAGCAAATGATGTTACTGTGAGGCAAGGAACAACTCCTCAGTTAAATCTGATGACATTCTAAAATCCCTTGATACATATTTTAATCTAAGAAGCAACAAAATATTAGAGAGAGAGAGAGAAATTCAACAAATGTGTCTAACATCCTGAAGAACAAATTAACTCTTTTATAAATGAATTATACAGATTGGCTGAAGGCTGTGACATGGTGACCTTAAGTCAGAACTCATAATGGACAGAAGTGTTGTCAGAGTGGCTGACGATGTCCTTTCAGGCACATTTAGGGACAAGGAAGATATGACTCTGGTAAAGGCCATCCAAATAGTCACAGTCTGAAATCCACCAACTGCACGGATCCATTTTACATTGTGAAAGCAAGTCATGGTATCGAGCAACCTCAACTGTCCAGCTGGTAAAGTGACAAAGGGACAGAGAGACTCCAGGACAAGGAGGGCAATACCCAAACAGACCACAAGAGGGTGACAACCAGGTCAGCACTGTGCAGCCAAACTGCCTCCCAGCGAGAGCAACGCCCAGCGATCTCAATGCGGTGTTTCAACAGCAACCGTCTGGGACACGTCGCATAGCGATACAAAGCTAAGACACCCAGACAGGCGGAGGATCCCAAGACAATCCATGAGATTGAGATACCACACCACAAAGAGACACAACTGTCCTTGTTGGGTGAGGTCAGGAATCCTGGATTCTGTCTTTGGAATGCAGACATGTCAATAAATGGTCACCTCACCAACTTCTAACTGGACACAGGAACCAGTGTTCTGGCCCTGGAGAGGGTCCAGAGGAGGTTCACGAGAATGATCCCAGGAATGAAAGGCTTAACATATGAGGAACGTTTGAGGACTCTGGGTCTATACTCGATGGAGTTAGAAGGATGAGGGGGATCTGATTGAAACTTACAGAATACTGAAAGGCCTGGATAGAGTGGACATGGGGAAGATGTTTCCATTAGTAGGAGAGACTAGGACCCGAGGGCACAGCCTCAGAGTAAAGGGAAGACCTTTTAGAACAGAGATGAGGAGAAACTTCTTTAGCCAGAGAGTGGTGAATCTATGGAATTCATTGCCACAGAAGGCTGTGGAGGCCAGGTCATTGAGTGTATTTAAGACCGAGATAGATAGGTTCTTGATTGGTAAGAGGGTCAAAAGTTACGGGGAGAAGGCGGGAGAATGGGGTTGAGAAACTTATCAGCCATGATTGAATGGTGGAGCAGACTCGATGGGCCGAATGGCCTAATTTCTGCTCCTATGTCTTATGGTCTTATAGTCTTATGGTCCTCCTGGATAAGGAACCGTAGCTGAGAGACCCCTGGCTACGAACAACAGACACCACAACCTGACAGGCCTGGAAGAACTTGACTTCTGGCCATAGGAATGATTCTCGAACCACTAAGGCAACAAGCAGATAGTCAAAGTCATAGAGTCATAGAGTTATAGGGTCAGTCACGAGGGGACATAAGTTCAAGGTGAGGGGCAGGAGGTTTAGGGGGGATGTGAGGAAAAACCTTTTTACCCAGAGGGTGGTTACAGTCTTGAATGCGCTGCCTGGGAGGGTGGTGGAGGCGGGTTGCCTCACATCCTTTAAAAAGTACCTGGATGAGCACTTGGCACATCATAACATTCAAAGCTATGGGCCAAGTGCTGGTAAATGGGATTAGGTAGGTAGGTCAGGTGTTTCTCATGTGTTGGTGCAGACTCGATGGGCCGAAGGGACTCTTGTGCACTGTGTGATTCTGTGACTCTATACAGCACAGAATCTGGCCCTTCAGCCCATCGTGTCCATACTGGCCATCTAGCACCTATCTACTCTAATCCCATTTTCCAGTACTTGGCCCGTAGCCCTGTATGCGATGGTGTTTCAAGCCTCCATCTAAATACTTCTTAAATGTTGCGAGGGTTCCAGCCTCTATCACTCCCTCAGGCAGATTCCAACCACCCTCTGGATGTCAAGATTTTTCCTCAAATCCCCTCTAAACCTCCTGCCCCTTACCTTAAATCTATGCCCCCTAGTTATTGACACCTCTGCTAAGGGGAAAAGTTTCTTCCTATCTACCCTATCTATGCCCCTCATAATTTTGTACACCTCTATCAGATCCCCCCTCAGCCTTCTCTGCTCTAAGGAGAACAGCCCAAGTCTATCCAACCTCTCTTCATAGCTCAGACCCTCCAGCCCAGGCGACATCCTGGTAAATCTCCTCTTGCAACCTCTCCAGTGCAATCACATCCTTCCCATAATGTGGTGACTAGAACTGCACACAGTACTCTAGCTGTGGCCTAACCAGCGTTTTATACAGTTCCAGCATAACTCCCTGGTCTTATATTCCATACCTTGGCTAATAAAGGCAAGTATCCCATTCACCTACATCGTCCTTCTCCATAGTGAACACAGATGAAAAGTAATCAGCAAAACCTCACCTACGTCCTCTGGCTCCAAGCACAGATTGCCACTTTGGTCCCTAATGGGCCCTACTCTTTCCCGGGTTATCCTCTTGTTCTTAATATATTTATAAAATGCCTTGGGATTTTCCTTTATCTTGCCTGCCAGTGGTTTTTTTGCCCCCTTTTTGCTCTCCTAATTACTTTTTTAAGTACCCCCCCTACACTTTCTATATTCCTCTAGGGCTTCCACTGTATCTGCCATAAGCCTCCTTTTTTTCCCTTATCCAATCGTCTATATCCTTCGACATCCAGGGTCCCCTGGACTTGTTAGTCCCAATCTTCACCTTTACTGGAACATATTGGCCCTGAACCCTCGCTATTTCCTTTTTGAATGACTCCCACTGGTCTGATGTCGACTTTCCTACAAATAACTGCTCCCAGTCCACTTTGGTCAGATCTTGTCTTATCATATTAAAATCGGCCTTTCCCCAATTCAGGACCTTTATTTCCAATCCATCTTTTCCATAAATCTTACCGAGTTATGGCCACTATTCCCGAAATGCTCCCCCACTGAACTTCTACCACTGGCCGGCTTCATTCTCTAAGATTAGGTCCAGTACCCGCCCCTTCTTTTGTAGGATGTGCTGGCTCAAAAAACTCTAATTCTGCTCCCGCTAAGCCTTTCACACTAAGACTATCCCAGTTAATAGTGGGGAAGTTGAAATCCCCTACCATTATTACCCTATTATTTTTATACTTCTCTGAGATTTGCCTCCATATCTGCTCCTCTATCTCCCCTTGACTGTTTAGAGGCCTATAGTACATTCCCAGCAAAGTGATTGCCCCTTTTTTGTTTTTAAGTTCTACCCTTTTGGCCTCATTTGAGGAACCTTCAAAGATACCATCCCTCCTTACTGTAGTAATCGACCCCTTGATCAAACACCTTCTCTTTTACACCCCTACCACCCCCCATCACACCTGAAGATTCTATTCCCTGGAATATTGAGCTGCCAGTCCTGCCCTTCCCTCAACCATGTCTCTGTGATGGCAATGACATCTGAAACCAATCTTTTTCTCTCTTGAGCAGAGATGCCTGTGTTGCTCTTAACCTTCTTAAAATGGTAGAAACACTGACACAATCTCTGTCATCAGTTACCTGGAGCTGCAATTTCCTGAGAGGCCCATCCATAAAGCGACCCTCGGCTGGGACTTCAGCTCTGAATTGTCTTCACTCTCCGCAGAGCCGCTTTGTCCAATTGTTTTTGCAGGTGGTAGAAGCTCCTCCTTGGTCAGACCGGCCAACCCTTCAGGTAATTCCCACTCTACCTCGAGTGGGAGACACAGGAAAATGACCAGCAACAGAAGAATGAGCCCCAACCCCAGACTCCAACGGTTGCTGTCACACACTAACTGTAAACACCACAGAAAAGAAACTTCAACCTCCAGCCGACACACAAAGCTGCCGGACGATGCTGGGGCAAAGAACAAACGACCATCAACTCACCAGAGTGCAGCTCAGTGAGACACAGAGACACACAGGAGAAACACCGTGTCACAAGAAACCCCAGACTGCAAGGTGAGCCCACTGCTGAGGACCATCCATACGACAGAGAGCGGCACCTTCAACACCCACAAAGACCACGGCAGAGCACACGGAAAAGTTAAAAACCCGACTCGTTCCATGAATGGACGGAGTGAACACTCTCTCCGGAAAGATGGGGAGACGACAAAGAGAAGTTCAAATCCGAGCAGCGGAAAAACACGCTTCAGAAGAAGGTGACCAAGTGCCAGAAACACAGACAGCAACTTAAATTGTGAATCAACAAAGGCTGCCCGAATCAACAGAGCCGCCCATTCCTCCCACTGAGGGCAGAATGAGACCAGGGAGATCATCCATCCTCCAGACTGTCTGAATTTATACAGTCAGGAACTTGAAGGGGGTGGGGGGTGGAGAGAAGGGGTAGCACAACTGTAATGTAAACACGTTGGGTAAAGACTTGGGTGGGGGGAGGTGTAGTATAAGGGTATCTGGCATAGCAAGGGCCAATGTGGAACTGGAAACAGTACCACCCACAGTGTGATGTAAAATGATATATGACCTGAGAATAGGGCCAGTTGTGGACTGGACAGGGACCTGTGTAGAACCAAACATGGAGTGAGCTCATAGCTTGGGCTGTACCCTGTATGTATGTACATAGTTAGGTGTTATCAATAAACAGTTAACATTCAACCATACAAGGCTCAACACCTGTTCATGAGACCGACTGAACATAAAACATACAACAAATATGGAAGGAAGGTCATTGATGAAGCAGCTGAAGATGGTTGGGCCGAGGACACTATCCTGATGAACTCCTGCAGTGATGTCCTGGAGCTGAGATGACTGACCTCCAACAACCACAATCATCTTCCTTTGTGCTAGGTATGACCCCAATCATTGGAGAGTTTTCCCCTGATTCCCATTGACTCCAGTTTTGCTAGGGCTCCTTGATGCCACACTCGGTCAAATGCTGCCTTGATGTCAAGGGCAGTCACTCTCACCTCACCTCAGCAGTTCGGCTCTTTTGTCCATGTTTGAACCAAGGCCAGGGGTTGAGGTCAGGAGCTGAGTGGCCCTGGCGGAACCCAAACTGGGCATCAGTGAGCAGGTTATTGCTAAGCAAGTGCCGCTTGATTGCACTGTTGATTACACCTTCCATTACTTTACTGATGATTGAGAGTAGACTGATGGGGTGGTAATTGTCAGGGCTGGATTTGTTCTGCTTTTTGTATACAGGACACACCTGGGCAATTTTCCACATAGCTGGGTAGATGCCAGTGTTGTAGCTGTACTGGAACAGCTTGGCTAGAGGCGTGGCAAGTTCTGGAGCACAAGTCTTTAGTACTATTGTAACAACATTCACAAGAATGATTCCAGGGATGAAGAACTATAGCTGGAGATAAGATTGGAGAGGTTGGGATAGTTTTCCTTGGAGAAAAGAAGGCTGGGAGGAGACTTGATAGAGGTATTCAAGATCCTGAGGGGTATGGACAGGGTAAATAGTGGGAAACTGTTCCCACTCAAGAGAACATCAATAACTAGAGGGCACAGATTCAAAATAATGGGCAAAAGGAGTAAATGTGATGTGAGCAAAACCTTTTTCACCAAGAGGATGGTTGGATTCTGGAACAAACTTCCTGAGAGGCTGGTGGAGGCAGGTTTGCTCAAGGTATACAAAAGGAAATTGGATTTCTCCCTGAAAAGAGAGGACGTGCAAGGTTACAGGGATAAGGCAGGGGAGTGGGACTAGGTAGAATGCTGGGTAGAATTTCAGTGAGCCAGTGCTGACTCGATGGGCTGAATGGCCTCCTTCTGCACTGTTCAGGTGCTGTAATTCTGTGATCCTATTCCACTCTAACACTAACTTCATCTCACACTGGAAATGCTGTTATTGGAATAACTGGTCAGATTGAAGGGAATGTGACTTGGGGATTTCTTGTACTCTCCTTCCGAGATCACAGGCAGGGCTTCAGCTGTATCAACGCTGGAGGTAAGTAGTGAATTTCCAACATTTACACCTATAGTGGCCAACGGAAAATATCTTCAGCACTTTTACTCTCATCTTCCACCTTTTTCTCACACTCTGAGTACAACTCTTGATTGTCCTGATCAATAACATCAACTTCTGTTTCCATGTCCATCAGATGCTCCTTCCAGGATTTCCAGGCTCCTTTAGATCCATGTCAATCCCTGGTGCACAGCTGTGACCTGGATTTTTACCACAACCTGGAGCATTGCTGTTTCCGGCAGTTCCTGAATGTCATCCGGGCGTGTCTGACTTTCCCACAGGTAATAGCACTTTGCCTGGAAATGGGGCCATTTAAATGGTTAGTGGTTACCATGGCAATGGTAACATCGAAATGTGTGACTCTGAGATGATGAACTCTGCTACTGAAAGGGTTAACTTTCAAATCACACAAACTTCCTTAAAATCAACTTCGGTTCCAAAAAGCCTATCCTATAACGTTCCTCGGTGCTTAATTTCACAAAGGAAATGTAAACGAGAATTCTATCCCGCTCTTATCATCACCTTTTCTGTTGTGTAGTGCACTGACTAACACATACTCAACGGGAGAAAGCCATTAATGAACAAGGGGAAACCAGTAAAACGTGGGAAATGACTGGTACTGGTCCAAACTGGAGTTCCATTTTAAGGTGTACAAGAGCAGTTCCCAAGTTTTACTGGTATTTCCTTGTACCTCCCCAACAGGGGGAAGTAGAGAGGACAATGGAACAATATACTTGGCTATTACAGTATACCACACCAGGTTCATTTGTTAATGGAAAGAATTGGAAGACAGGGAAACGATGTTAAATCTACATTGAACCTTCATTAAGCCACACGGAGTTACTGTGCACAGCTTTGACCTCTCATTTCTTATCACGAGCTACATGTGATTTTGATGTCGCTGCTTTCTGACTCATGTCATTGGTAGTGGCTTGTTACACTTCACTCAGGGAGTCTGAGTTCCATGTTGTAGTCTGAAGCTATGGATAGCGATGGTAGAGGCTCCATGTTCTCTCCATCACATGACTGATCAGGAATCTCTCTCACTCTTACCACCTGTCATTGGCATGTGTTGGAAGGATTAGCAGGTTTATACACAACCTGTTTGGCTTTTTACAACAATGGATTATAGTCTCATTGTCAGCATTGCTGAGACTAGTTTATATTCCAGATTTATTAATTGAATTTAAATTCTACCAGCTGCCATGGTGGGACTTGAACCCATGACCTCAGAGCATTAGCCTGGGCCTCTGGATTACTAGCCCAGTGACATTAACACTACGTACCATCTCCCCTTATATTGATGGCCATTGGTTCTCTCCCACAACAAGCAGTCAATGCTGGGGTCCAAGGTCGAGAATCTTTTGCTCTATGAGGTTATTCAGGGAGATGCAGCCTGGGTGAATGGGGTATTTAGGAAACAGATCAGCCATGGTCTCATTGAATGGCAGAGCTGGCTGCCTCCTGTTCCTGTGTAACAGGTTTGAGGTGCTGAATGGCCTCCGCCTGTTCCTGGGTAACAGGCTCGAGGAGCTGAATGGCCTCCTCCTGTTCCTGGGTAACAGGCTCGAGGGGCTGAATGGCCTCCTCCTGTTCCTGTGTAACAGGCTTGAGGGACTGAATGGCCACCTCCTGTTCCTGTGTAACAGGCTCAAGGGGCTGAATGGCCTCCTCCTGTTCCTGTGTAATAGGTTCAAGGGGCTGAATGGCCTCCTCCTGTTCCTGTGTAACAGGCTCGAGGGGCTGAATGGCCTCCTCCTGTTCCTGTGCTTGTATAACACAACTAATGGGAGATGGGATCTGTCAGTGAGGGAGAAAGGAACAGAAAGGCTGTCAGTCAGGTTAGATCAGAGAGTGGGGGAGGAGGTCACATGGCAGCAAAACACTGGTCTAGAACAGATGGGCTGAATGGCCCTTTTGCATGCAAATAGTATGTACCAAATGATGTCTTCACCAGTAATCTTAATCTCTAAATACAGCACACGGTTAGATACAGAGTAACGTTCCCTCTACACCGTCCCCATCAAACTCCCAGGACAGGTACAGCACGGGGTTAGATACAGAGTAAAGCTCCCTCTACACCGTCCCCATCAAACACTCCCAGGACAGGTACAGCACTGCGTTAGATACAGAGTAAAGCTCCCTCTACACTGTCCCCATCAAACACTCCCAGGACAGGTACAGCACGGGGTTAGATACAGAGTAAATCTCCCTCTACACTGTCCCCATCAAACACTCCCAGGACAGGTACAGCACGGGGTTAGATACAGAGTAAAGCTCCCTCTACACTGTCCCCATCAAACACACCCAGGACAGGTACAGCACGGGGTTAGATACAGAGTAAATCTCCCTCTACACTGTCCCCACCAAACACTCCCAGGACAGGTACAGCACGGGGTTAGATACAGAGTAAAGCTCCCTCTACACCGTCTCCATCAAACACTCCCAGGACAGGTACAGCACGGGGTCAGATACAGAATAAAGCTCCATCTACACTGTCCCCATCAAACACTCCCAGGACAGGTACAGCACGGGGTTAGATACAGAGTAAATCTCCCTCTACACTGTCCCCATCAAACACTCCCAGGGCAGCTACAGCACGGGGTTAGATACAGAGTAAAGCTCCCTCTACACTGTCCCCATCAAACACTCCCAGGACAGGTACAGCACGGGGTTAGATACAGAGTAAAGCTCCCTCTACACTGTCCCCATCAAACACTCCCAGGACAGGTACAGCATGGGGTTAGATACAGAGTAAAGCTCCCTCTACACTGTCCCCATCAAACACTCCCAGGACAGGTACAGCACGGGGTTAGATACAGAGTAAAGCTCCCTCTACACTGTCCCCATCAAACACTCCCAGGACAGGTACAGCACGGGGTTAGATACAGAGTAAAGCTCCCTCTACACTGTCCCCATCAAACACTCCCAGGACAGGTACAGCACGGGGTTAGATACAGAGTAAATCTCCCTCTACACTGTCCCCATCAAACACTCCCAGGACAGGTACAGCACGGGGTTAGATACAGAGTAAAGCTCCCTCTACACTGTCCCCATCAAACACACCCAGGACAGGTACAGCACGGGGTTAGATACAGAGTAAATCTCCCTCTACACTGTCCCCACCAAACACTCCCAGGACAGGTACAGCACGGGGTTAGATACAGAGTAAAGCTCCCTCTACACCGTCTCCATCAAACACTCCCAGGACAGGTACAGCACGGGGTCAGATACAGAATAAAGCTCCATCTACACTGTCCCCATCAAACACTCCCAGGACAGGTACAGCACGGGGTTAGATACAGAGTAAATCTCCCTCTACACTGTCCCCATCAAACACTCCCAGGGCAGCTACAGCACGGGGTTAGATACAGAGTAAAGCTCCCTCTACACTGTCCCCATCAAACACTCCCAGGACAGGTACAGCACGGGGTTAGATACAGAGTAAAGCTCCCTCTACACTGTCCCCATCAAACACTCCCAGGACAGGTACAGCATGGGGTTAGATACAGAGTAAAGCTCCCTCTACACTGTCCCCATCAAACACTCCCAGGACAGGTACAGCACGGGGTTAGATACAGAGTAAAGCTCCCTCTACACTGTCCCCATCAAACACTCCCAGGACAGGTACAGCACGGGGTTAGATACAGAGTAAAGCTCCCTCTACACTGTCCCCATCAAACACTCCCAGGACAGGTACAGCACGGGGTTAGATACAGAGTAAAGCTTCCTCTACACTGTCCCCATCAAACACTCCCAGGACAGGTACAGCACGGGGTTAGATACAGAGTAAAGCTCCCTCTACACTGTCCCCATCAAACACTCCCAGGACAGGTACAGCACGGGGTTAGATACAGAGTAAAGCCCCCTCTACACTGTCCCCATCAAACACTCCCAGGGCAGGTACAGCACGGGGTTAGATACAGAGTAAAGCTCCCTCTACACTATCCCTGCTACTGATATGTATAAACATCTCCTGCACCAGGTGCCATTCTCCCATTGTTCACACCCTCTGGCCTTTCTGGATCGATTGACTAATTCATATTAATTTGCTGCATGTTAAAGGGAGATTTGTTCCCACTCCCCTTAAATTATTGATGAAGTGCATCAGTTGTTGTGTGTTATCCTTTCAGAGATGTTAAAGGGGCAGATTCTGAGGCTGAGGCTGAGGTTGACTTGACCCCGGGACTGGAATAAAGCAGCTTTTCCATTGATCCATGTTGGGGTAACCGGGGGTCGATCAGATTTGAGTGATCGGGGCAAGCTTTTCAGTGTAACACCTGATTGGGAAGTGATTGGGTTAGAGAGCAATTGGACAATTTCTTAATTAGCACTTGTGAGGCCTCTATTTAATGCTCTGAGCTAACACTGTGTTCTCTCAGTTTGGAGTTAGTGAGAGGATTTGTTTTTGTTTGGGGGTTTCTGGGCAGGTGAAGGTGAAAGTGTGGTTTTTGTTTCTAGTTATTTGAACATGGTGAGTGAGCCAGTGAAGAAAAAATCTCCCAAAACTGCTAGTGGGGAGAAGACGCCTTCGAAACGCCGGCTGAAAAGGAAGGAGAGTTATTCTGTTTATATCTACAAAGTCCTCAAACAGGTAACAGCAGCTGTTAATACTCTGGACTTTCCTCTTCTGTCCTAAAGCCTACGATAAAGGAAACCCTTTCCGGCTGCTCGCTATCTTTCTTGGTTTTTTCCAGGGCTGTGGTCAGTGTTTGTTGCCCATCCCTAATTGCCCTTGAACTGGGTGCCTTGCTG
This sequence comes from Isurus oxyrinchus, assembly GCA_026770705.1. Taxonomy (NCBI): domain Eukaryota; kingdom Metazoa; phylum Chordata; class Chondrichthyes; order Lamniformes; family Lamnidae; genus Isurus; species Isurus oxyrinchus. Next base: position 5,087,182 of record JANJGN010000005.1, read on the forward strand.
AGCTATTTCAGAGGGTAGTTAAGAGTCAGCTATGTTGCTGTGGGTCTGGAGTCACATGTAGGCCAGACCAGGTAAGGATGGCAGATTTCCTTCCCTAAAGGGCATTAGTGAACCAGATTTTTTTGATAATAATAGCTTTATGGTCGCCATTACTGAAAACTGGCTTTATATTCCAGATTTTTTCCCATTTAAATTCCACTAGCTGCTGTGGTGGGATTTGAACCTGTGCCCCCCCACCCCCCCCCCCCAGAACATTAGCCTGGGCCTCTGCATTAAAGCAACGTTACCACTATTGTTTCCCCAAACGTTTTGCCTCTTGTTCAGTGAATCCTCTCTAGTCCTTTTATGTATCCTCCCATTGAGTTTTCAACAATGGTTTTTTCTGAAACGCTCTCTCTCTAAGCCCTGCCTCTCTGTGTCGCCTCACTCGTCCTTTTTTTGTTTAATGTCTTGTTTCCTTGTATTGTGTCCAGAGCTGATTTTCTACATAAATGTTACTGTAAATGCAGGAGTTCTGACATCAATCCCTTCCTTTAGAAAGAAGAGTCCTGTGTATTAAATGCTGGCAGTGACATTTTATGTAATGCAGAAAGATACTTTTATGTAGTGGGAGGGTTAATTTGCATTCCCCTTGTTCTTCCAAGTAAACATTTTTCACCCCCCTCCCCAACCCTGCTACCCTTCCACAATGCACAGTAGCAGCAGTGTGTGTACCATCTACAAGATGCACTGCAGCAACTCACCAAGGCTCCTTCACCAGCATCTTCCAAACCCATGACCACTACCATCTAGAAGGACAAGGGCAGCAGATACATGGGAACACCTCCACCTGGAAGTTCCCCTCCAAGTCACTCACCATCCTGATTTGGAAATATATCACCGTTCCTTCACTGTCGCTGGGTCAAAATCCTGGAACTCCCTCCCTAACAGCACTGTGGGTGTACCTACACCACATGGACTGCAGCGGCTCAAGAAGGCAGCTCACCACCACCTTCTCAAGGGGCAATTAGGGATGGGCAATAATAATCCTGTTATGCTCTAGCCTTTAACCCTCCTCCTACATTCAAGTATCCTTAGTCACTGGCACCATTTTTAATACACAGGGCTCCCCTTTCTAAAGGAGGAACTGGTGTCAGAATCCTGCATTGATAGGGGAAATTAAACTATCTCAAGACATCAAACCAGGAGAACAAGAGAGGAGGGAAACGGGCAGGGTTTAGGGGGGGCTTCAAAGAGAAGATGCTAGTTGAAAGCTATGGAATGTATTAAAGTCAAAGGCACCTGATTAGTCTATGCTAGACTGAAATAGACTGCATGTGCTACAGTCTGTATTTCAATCTACACAAACTACCCTGCTTGTTCCAGCGGTACACATCATTTGAGGAAGCTGCATGGACACCTAGGAAATAATAATAACGCTGCAGGGCTATGGAGGCAGAGTGTAGACATGAACTGGATTGTTCGTCAGAGGGATGGCAGGGACTTGATGGGCTGAATGGTTTCCTGTGCTGTAAATGACTCCATGACTTAAATGGTAACCTACATTGTACTTCATTTTTCTACATTTCTAGCACATTGTCTGGATGCATCTTTCAGTCACATCTTTACCCAGAAGGACAGGCCTTTAGGGGGTATGGGAGGGACAAGTGGATCAAGGAGTTTGTCACTCAGCCTTCTGGGCTCAGTGCCGTGAGATGAAGGGATTAATTCGGATACTCCTAGAGAGCAGCAAATGTCTAACAGCATTTCAGTAGCATTTTCAAACAACTTGCTGAGAAGATTGGGAGCAATCACTTTGAGATGAGTTTTTAAGGACTAGGGTTGACGAGAATTCTCCAGTTGGCTCCAGGTAGCTAAAGGTACTGTGGCCATTGGGGGGGGACTCTCGGAGTGCTGGGGTTGTGGGGTTGGAGTGGGTTTGACATGTGAATGAGGCCAGGAAGGGTTTTGAAAACCAGATGAGAATTTCATGTTGGAGTTGGTTTGGGGTTTGAGTTCTGATATCTCTCTCTTTCTGCAGGTCCACCCGGATACAGGTATCTCCAGCAAAGCCATGAGCATCATGAACTCCTTTGTGAACGATGTGTTTGAACGGATCGCTACAGAAGCTTCACGACTGACTCAGTACAACAAGCGGAGCACCATCACCAGCCGGGAAGTGCAGACTGCAGTTCGACTGTTGCTTCCTGGGGAGCTGGCGAAACATGCAGTCTCCGAGGGGACCAAAGCTGTCACCAAATATACCAGCGCAAAATAGCTGGAGGGAAGGTTCCCCCTGGATGATTGTGGGGAAACTGTTCAACAATAAAGTTTAACTTTTTCTGGAAACGCATGAGGAGAGTCTCTAGAGGTGAGGGGGTTGGGAGAAGCCAGGTTATTGAGGTGTAGTGGGTATGTCTAGAAGAATCTAGATCTGCTCAAATTGCACTACAGTGTGAGAATTTGAATTCTGCTTAAACCAAGTGACCCAACAGTCACTTGGTAATAATGTGGGTGCTGCTGTTGCTGAAGCTGCTTCATCTTTTACTCATCAGGACAGACACTAGAAAATACCAAATTTCAAACAATCTCCATTTATACTACAGGTGAAAAGCATGTCGACTGGTTATAAGTCAACTGCATTCTCCATGGTAACACCAGCTAATTCTTGCACTTGTTCTGTCAAGTGCAAGATGAAAAACTTGTTTCCATAATGATCGTGAAAATGTTAGATTGTGATTAAAAATGCAAATGTCCTCTAAGAAATCTGCCCTTTGCCTGCTCGCAACCCATGTGACTCCAGTCCCACCCCAGCAATGTCTCTGAGGTTCTGCTGTGGTTCATGAAGACTCTCCTCCATCTCTGTGGATGTGTGGGCCTGAATTGACCCACCTCAGCCTGAACTGTTTCTTCTGAGTGTTCTGGGTTTCCTCATCTAAGGTTTTATATTCAATCTGAAGTTGATTGGAAACACAATCACTATTGGCTCTATTGGTAGCACAACCAGAATCTAGCAGTTTTCCATTCAAGCCCCCCCTTGCTTGATTTTGAGCTTAATTTCCCAGAGGCATTGTGTAACTCTGCAGGAGTGCTGCACTGGTGACTGTCAGTCAGATAAGTGAAGCCCTGTCCAACTGTGCAGAAGTTAAAGCTTCTAGTACTCAACAAAGCATTTGGTGAGTAGTTATTTAGATCCTGCTGTGCTCAAATTGGCTGCTACATCTGGCTACAAAATTGTAATACATCAGAAGTGTGTTCTGTTTGAGTTTATTTACTATTTAGACTTGCTGATTTAGTTAAGCTTGTGTGTGAACTTGGAGCTAGTAGCATGGAGTAGACACTTTAAAGCATTGAATAAACCTGTTACACGTAGAAATGGCTCCACATTATATAAGAAATACACAACAGTCTTTAAGCCATGAAACTGATGCATTTCATTTGACTAAAGACTAAAATCCATTAGTCTTAATCTGGCAATTCTGAAACTGCCCATGTTTAGGTCCAGACCAGTCTGTTCTCTAATTGTTTCTCTACAAACTAGAGCAAGTGAAAAGGAAGGGAAGCTCCTAAGCATCACTGCTTCAATGACCTCCCCTCTATCATAAAGTCAGAAGTGGGGATGTTCAACACCATTCCTAACTACCCTGATACTGAAGCTCTGTCCAAATGGCAGCAACATCCAGGCTTGGGCTGATGATTGGCAAGTAACATTATGCCACAAGTGCCAGGCAATGACCATGTCTAAGAGAATCCAACTAATTCCTCTTGACATTATCATCCCGAGCAGGACTAACATCCTTACAGGTGGGTTTGCTACTGCTGTTGGGAGGAGTAAAACAAGTTAGAGCTGAATTAAGTTTCAAGGGAATAAGGTAAGACTGGATAGCCTATACTTTAATGCCAGGAGTATTACAGGTAAAATGGGTGAGGATTGACATGTGGAATTGTGATATAGTAGTCGTCACAGAAGTGGTTGAGGGAGGGGCAGGATTGGCAGCTCAACATTCCGGGATATAGAATCTTCAGGCAAGACAGGGGAGAGGGTAAAAGAGGAGGAGGCATTGCATTATTAGTTCAGGAGTCAGTTACTGCAGTAAGGAGAGATGATATCTTGGAAGGGGCATCGAATGAAGCTTTGTGGGTAGAGTATAGGAATAAAAAAGGGGCAGCCACATTGTTAGGTGTTTATTATAGACCCCCAGATAGTCAGTAGGAAATTGAGGAGCAAATATGTGCACAATTTATGGAGGTGTGTAATAACAATAGGGTAACTAAATTAGGTGATTTCAATTTTCCCAACATTAATTGGGATAGAAATAGTGTTAAGGGCTTGGATGGAGTGGATTTCTTAATGTGTACTGGAGAAATTTTTAGGTCAATATGTAGAGGGTCCAACAAGGGACGGCGCAGTGCTGGACCTAATTCTGGGGAATGAAGCCGGACAGGTGGCTGAGGTGGTGGGGGGGGGGGAGCATTTTAGCAATAGCGACCACAACATGGTACCGTTTAAGTTTGTTATGGACAAAGGAATCGACAAGTTGCAAAAAAAGTTTTGGATTGGGGGAGAGTGGATTTTAGTAAACTAAGGCAGGATCTGGCCAAGGTAGACTGGGAACAGTTACTTGTGGGGAAATCTACAGAGGAACAGTGGGGGGTGTTCAAAAAGGAAATGGGGAGGGAACAGGCTCAACATGTTCCCTCTAAGGTGATAGGAAGGAGTAACAAGCCCAGAGAACCATGGATGACCAGAGATATTCAGGATACGATGAGAAGGAAAAGAGGCTTTTAGCAGGTACAAGGGGAACAAATCAGTGGAGGCATTAGTGGAGTACAGAAAGTGCAGGGTGGAGCTTAAGAAAGCAATTAGGAGAGCAAAGAGGGAATGAGAGTTTTGGCTGGTAAATTAGGGAAAATCCCAAGATATTCTTTGTGTATCAATGGAAAGAGGATACCCAGGGAAAGAGTAGGGCCCATAAAGGACCAAGGGGGTAATCTATGGGTGGAGCCAGAGGACATCGCTAGAATGTTGAATGAATACTTCACATCCATCTTCACCCAAGAGAATGACGATGAAGGTATGGAACTCGGAGAGACTGCGAGGCTCTTGAGCAAATTGATATAGGGAACGACAAGGTATTGGAGGTGTTGGCAGGCTTAAAAGTGGACAAACCTCCAGGTCTGGATGATTTGTGTCCCAGACTGCTGAGGGAGGCAAGGGAGGAGATCGCAGGGGCTCTGACCCAAATTTTTAATTCCTCTCTGGCCACGGGGGAGGTGCCGGAGGACTAGAGAACAGCTAATGTGGTTCCGCAATTTAAGAAGGGTTATAGAGATAAGCCAGGGAACTACAGACCAGTGAGTCTCATGTCAGTGACAGGGAAACTATTGGAGAAAGTTCTGAAGGAGAGAATCTATCTCCACTTGGAGAGGCAAGGTTTGATCAGGGATAGTCAGCATGGCTTTGTCAGAGGGAGGTCATACGTAACAGAATTGATTGAATTTTTTGAGGTGACCAGGTGTGTAGATGAGGGTAGTGCAGTTGATGTAGTTTATATGGATTTCAGCAAAGCCTTTGACAAGGTCCCACATGGGAGACTTATAAAGAAGACAAAGTCACATGGGATACAGGGTAATTTGATAAGGTGGATTCAAAATTGGCTTAGTCGTAGGAGACAGAGGGTGATGACAGAAGGATGCTTTAGTGACTGGAAGCCAGTGTCCAGTGGTGTACCACAGGGATCTGTGCTGGGTCCCCTATTATGTCATTTATATAAACGACATAGATGACTATGGGGGGGGTAGGATTAGTAAGTTTGCGGATGACACAAAGATTGGCCGGGTGGTTAACAATGAGGTTGAGTGTCTTGGGCTACAGGAAGATATAGACGGGATGGTCAAGTGGGCAGATAAGAACTCAAAGTGTGAAGTGATACACTTTGGAGGGTGTAATTTGACAATACGTATTCAATGACTGGCATGGCACTAGGAAGTTCTGAGGAACAAAGGGGTGTGTGTGTGTCCATCCTCATCCTTTAAAACGTACCTGGATGAGCACTTGGCACATCATAACATTCAAGGCTATGGGCCAAGTGCTGTTAAATAGGATTAGGTAGGTAGGTCTGGTGTTTCTCATGTCGGTGCAGCCTTGATGGGCCGAAGGGCCTCTTCTGCACTGCGATGCTGTGACCTCTCCACCCTGTTCCTTTTCACCGATGAGCCGTCACCAGCTTTGGCACATTTAATTGGTCACTGGAATAGGAAGAAGCCATCCATACAGTTCAGCCCTGAGAACATGTTCTGACATTCAATTAGATCATTGTTGCTCTATCTTAACACTCACCACCTGCCTTGGTTCCACAAACCCTTCATCCCTTGCCCAACAAAAATTTCTTAATTTCAGTCCTGAATGAGCCCACCTCCAGCCTGAACAGCTGTTTGGGTGAAAGTTCCAGGTGCTCTGGGAGCTTCCTGCCTCGAGACCACACCACCCTCCACACCCCCACACCCCAACCCTGAACAGGGACATGGGATTAATAGGTGAGACCCTGCAAAGACAGCATAGGTGTGATGGGCTGAATGATCTTCCTGCATTGTAAGATGGATGCTTGATGGGGTTGAAACCAGTGTGGGGCTACTTTCAGAGAGGTTCTCTGGTGAATCCTGGGCCTGTGAGGGGAACACTGGGGCAATGGGTCTATTGTGAAGTTTGCTTGAAGATTATCTGAGGTTTTACAGCAGATTGCTCCCAAATAAACTTCCACCAGGGGTCAGTGCTGGTCCAAGCCATTGACCAGGAATGTTAATCGAATAAAGTTCAGGGACAGTCCTGCATCTATTGGGCTGGAATCAGTGGTTGTTTTGTGCTGCAGATTGGGGACTAAGAGCGGCAAATTTTGGGGTGGCAACTGGCAGATGCCAGACCCAAAGTATGTCCACATCACCCCCTCGACTCCCACTGTCCCAGTCGCTGTGTTTCTTGCTGAGTGTGTATAGCATGAGAATAATGTTTTCCTGCATTAACACCAAGGTTTCTAACAGCGACTATTGTCTTGTGCCAAAGGGTGAGCTGCAGTGATGTCCTTTTGGGCTCCTTTGGATGGATGATGGACACTCCTGTGCTTTCTGTAATTAACACTGGCATTATCAGAACAAGTGGCATATCTCCTACCTGACATCAAAGATGGTAATTAAGTCTCCGGTCACTATAGAAATCCAACCATAAATGCTGCTTTCCCGTCATTAAATTATCTCAAAAACACTTCGAGAGGGTGAAGAAAACTGCTCACAGTACCCAAGGGAATATATCCTGGCATTGGAGGCAGTCCAGAGAAGGTTCACTAGGTTGATCCTGGGTATGGAGGGACTTTCATATGAGGAGAGTTTGAGTAGGTTGGGCCTGTACTCACTGGAGTTTAGAAGGATGAGAGGTGTCCTTATTGAAACATATAAGATTCTTAGGGGTTTGACAGGGTAGATGCTGAGAGGTTGTTTCCCCTTGTGTGAGAGTCTCGGACCAGAGGGCATAATCTCTCAAAGGGGGCACCCATTTAAAACAGAAATGAGGAGGAATTGCTTCTCAGAGGGTAGGGAATCTGTGGAATTCTTTACCACAGAGGGCTGTAGAGGCTGGGTGGTTAAGTATATTCAAGGCTGAGATAGACAGATTTTTAATCAGTGAGGGAATCAAGGGTTATAGGGAAAAGGCAGGAAAGTGGAGTTGAGGACTTGGATCAGCTGTGATCTCATTGAATGGCGAAGCAGACTCTGGGCGGAATGGCCTACTCCCGCTCCTACATCTTATGGTCTTACATCCTTGTTTGAGAAATCATTGCCAAAGGGAAGAGGAGATTGCTTTAATGTAATGAGTGATTCTACAAAATATGGCACTCAGTTTTTTCCATCTTTGTTTTCCCTCAGGAGGAGTCACTGGAGATTTCCTTTTTTTTTCAATCATTCACGGGATGTGGGCTTCGCTGGCTGGGCCAGCATTTATTGCCCATCCCTAATTGCCCTTGAGAAAGTGGTGGTGAGCTGCCTTCTTGAACTGCTGCAGTCCATGTGGTGTAGGTACACCCACAGTGCTGTTAGGGAGGGAGTTCCAGGATTTTGACCCAGCGACAGCGAAGGAACAGCGATATACTTCCAAGTCAGGATGGTGAGTGACTTGGAGGGGAACTTCCAGGTGGTGGTGTTCCCATGTGTCTGCTGCCCTTGTCCTTCTAGATGGTAGTGGTCATGGGTTTGGAAGGTGCTGTCTAAGGAGCCTTGGTGAATTCCTGCAGTGCATCTTGTAGATGGTACACACTGCTGCTACTGTGCATCGGTGGGGGACGGAGTGAATGTTTGTGGATGTGGTGCCAATGAAATGGGCTGCTTTGTCCTGGATGGTGTTGTGGGAGCTGCACTCATCCAAGCAAGTGACCCCTTTAAACAGTTTTAAAAATGACTTTTGATTCTCCCACAAGAGGAAACTCCCTCCCCGCATCCACCCTGTCAAGACCCCTCAGATCTTAAGTTTCAATCAAGTTGCCTCTTACTCCTCTAAATTCCAGTGGATACAAGCCTAACCTGTCCAACCTTTCCTCATACCATTCCAGTTATAAATCCAGTAAACCTCTGAACTGTTTCTAACACATTTACGTCTTTTTTTAAATAAGGAGACCAGTACTGTACACAGTACTCTAGATAATGTCTCACCAGTGCCCTGTACAACTGAAGTATAACCTCCTACTTTGGTATTTAATTGCCCTCACAATAAATGATAACTTTCTATAGTGTTCCTGATTACCTGCTGTACCTGCACACTAACCTTTTGTGATTCATGCACTAGGACACCCAGATCCCTCTGAATCTCAGAGCTCTGCAATCTCTCACCATTTAGATAATTCCTTTTTTATTCTTCCTGCCAGTGAATGATTTTACATTTTCACACAAGGCATTCCATTTGCCAGATCTTCGCCCAATCAACATTTCTATGTCCCTTTGTAGGCTCTTTTACGCTGCACTCATATACCTGTAATACTGGTGCTGCCTCATTGCAGAGCAGAGTTTACATTGTTCAGGAGCAGTCACTGTCGCTGAGACAGCCAGGCAATACTTTAAATAAAGCTCAAAGCTCTCGGCCTCCTCTGGCAGTCCCCAGCATCACAGATGCCAGTCTCCAGCCAATTCGATTCACTCCACGTGATATCAAGAAACGGCTGAAGGCACTGGATACTGCAAAGACTATGGGTCCTGACAATATTCTGGCAACAGTACTTAAGGCTTGTGCTCCAGAACTTGCCACGCCCCTAGCCAAGCTGTTCCAGTACAGCTACAACGCTGGCATCTACCCAGCTATGTGGAAAATTGCCCAGATATGTCCTGTAGACAAAAAGAACAAATCCAACCTGGACAATTACCACCCCATCAGTCTACTCTCAATCATCAGTAAAGTGATAAAGTGTAGTTGACAGTGCTATCAAGCAGCACTTACTCAGCAATAACCTGCTCACTGATGCCCAGTTTGGGATCTGCCAGGGGCACTCAGCTCCTGACCTCATTACAGCCTTGGTTCAAACATGGACAACAGCGCTGAACTCCCGAGGTGAGAGTGACTGCCCTTGACATCAAGACAGCTTTTGGCAGAGTGTGGCATCAAGGAACCCTAGCAAAACTGGGGATCAACAATGGGAATCAAGGAAAACTCTGGGCATGCCCCAGGGTGCTTTGGTGTGCTGAGTCCTGGGGAATTGATGACAAATGTCCTTTGGGGAAGGAAATCTGCCATCCTTACCCGGTCTGGCCTACATGTGACTCACCCACAGCAATGTGGTTGACTCTTAATTGCCTTCTGAACAAGGGCAATTAGGGATGGGCAATAAATGCTGGCCTAGCCAGCGACACCCACATCCCATGAATGAAAGAAACTGACTGAGGATGTTTGGACACTGCTCACATCAATGGGATGCAGGATGGGGAGAGTTGGGTTAGTTTAGGATTGATGCAGGGCAATGGGGAGATCATGGGACAGTGGGATTAGTTTAGGATTGATACAGGGCAATGGGGAGATCATGGGACAGTGGGATTCATTTGGGAATGTTTTGGGCTAAGGGGAGAGTGTGGGACATTTGGATTAGTTTGGGATTGATACAGGGGTAAAGGGAGAGAGCAGTTCAGTGGGGTTAGTTGAAAATTAACCATGTTAATGATGCAAGCTGTCATTAATGTGCAAATAATTTGGAGGCTGAGTGGTGCAGGAAGAGGTGTAAGTACCAATGTAGAGTGAGATTCCTCCCTCCAGTATGATCTGTCTGACCGTTCCACTCCTCAGTGGGTTCTGCTAGTTCTCATTAACACAGGCTCTGATTCTTTGTCCCTTATAAATCCCTCAGCATTCACTGAGGAGTGAGATTCCAGCTAACATCGCCATTTGGTTGCTATGGGCAACAAACCACCAGGAGCTCCATGAGTTGTGACCATCTGAAGCTGCAATTGGGAAATCCCTGCTCAGAACTCAAATTTCTTCTGATCAGTGAGAATCCTCACAGCTTGAAGATACTGATGCACAATGCACACTCTCTGCCTCACACCTGTGCACGCACACACACAGACAGACAGACAGACAGACACAGACAGACAGACAGACAGACACACACAGACAGACAGACAGACACACACACACACAGACAGACAGACGCACACACAGACAGACACACACACACAGAGACAGACAGACAGACACACACACACACACACACACGAGTTTTAAATTAGTTATATGTGTGTTTGAGTGTGTTAGGAATAAAGCCAACCAGTCTCTGGCCCCCTAGCAACAGAGACAGAGAAACAACTGTTTTTGAGTTCAGTTGGGAACAGGAGCTAGGAGAAGCTGGACAGGAGGGAGCTGCATGAAGCAGGTTTCCCCAAAGCTGCAGGAAGCAGACTTAAAGCAAAATAGGCTTACAAGAAGCCAGAAGATCCAAGGGGACAGCCGAAGGTCTGTAACCCTTTACTATGGGCATGTGAAGCAGTGGCCTTCTGTTGGCATGGCTGAGCATTTGTGTATGGAAGGCAGAGTGTGAATGCACACGGTGATCCAGGAGAGAGGAACATCAGAAGGAGAATTCAAAACTCTGGGAGCGGACACTTGTGGAAGGCACTTGGAAAAGCCTCGATTGACGCAAGATTCCAAAGCGAGTTCTTAGAGTGGAGATTGGAGATGGAGTTCAGTGAGACTGGGTCACTTTGTAACAAGCGTCTGGGGGGACTCAATGAGAGATCCATAGCACCTGATTGGGGTGGCATCTGTCACTTGGTTTCAGAGTGTGGTGTGTCTGGCCACAGGTCGTCTACTGGTTTACATGGACTGTGTACTTACTGTGAACATTAGAGTCTAAGATAGCTTTTGGAACTTGTGTTATCCTTACAAATCTCTAAATGTACAGTTGTGGGTGAAGGAGTATTGTAATACACCTTTTCTTGTTGAATAAATGTCTTATTCTGTCGTTAACAGTACAGCAGCTGACTCCGTTCACAGAATCACAGTGCAGAAGAGGCCCTTCGGCCCATCGAGTCTGCACCTACACATGAGAAACACCTGACCTGCCTACCTAATCCCATTTACCAGCACTTGGCCCATTGCCTTGGTTAATGAACCAGATAGGTTTTCATGACAATGGTTTCGTGGTCATCATTAGATTTTTAATTCTGGATTTTTATTGAATTCAAATTCCACTATCTGTCATGGGTGGGGATTTGAACCCAGGTCCCCAGAGCATTACCCTAGGTTAGTGACAATACCATTACACCATCACCTCCCCTCAAGATTCAGTAGCCACTCTCTGTTTAACTAGATTGGCAGGGGGTGGGAACCTGAGGGCAAATTGAGAACATGGAACAGGAGATGGAGAATTAGTGAGTGACTCTGAAAGACGTAAGTTTAGAAAACGCACAGCACAGGAATTTGGCAGTGTGAACAGGGATATATGTAAATGCAAGGAGCAGAGTAAATAAAGCTGAGCTGAGAGTGCAGACATACACATGGCAACATGATATCGTCGCAATAACAGAAACTTGGCTTGAGGAGGGGCATAAATGGCAGCTCAACATCCCTGGACATAGAGTTTTCAGGCAGGATAGAGAGGGGGATAAAAAGGTGGGGGGTATAGCATTATTGGTTAAAGAATCAATTACAGCTGTGAGGAGGGATGATCTACTAAATGAAGTGATATGGGTTGAACTCAGAAATAAAAAAGGGGCAGTCACACTGCTAGGAGTGTACAATAAACCCCCCAAATAGTGGAAGGGAGTTCGAGATCTGCCTACTCGTTTGCTGAGTGGTTGAAGTCCCCAACTATTACAGCCCTAATATCAATTGGGATATGAACAGTGAGAGGGACACAGTGGGAACAATTTTTGAACTGCATTCAAGAGAACTTTTTCAGCCAACATGTAACAAGAAGGGGAACAATTCTAGGTTTAGGAAATGAATCTGGGCCAATGGATGAAGTAACAGTCGGGAACCATTTCGGAGATAGTGACCATAATATAGTTAGATTTAGTGTCCCTATGGAAAAGGACAAAGAACAGGAGTGAAAGTTCTACATTGAGGGAAGATAAATTTTACGAATCTGAGAGATAAGCTGGCGAGAGTGGATTGGATACAGCTATTGGAAGGAAAAACTGTCCAATCAGTGGGAGGCATTCAAAGCTGAGATTCTACAGGCAGAGTGTAGACATGTCCCCACAAAGAAAAGGGCTTGTACTGCCAAATCTAGAGCCCCCGGTTATCCAGAAACATACAGGGTAAGATAAAGCAGAAAAAGAAAGCTTATGACAGTCACAAAAGACATAATACTGTAGAGACAAGAGGAATATAGAAGGTATAGGGGTGAAGTAAAAATGGAAATTAGGAAAGCAAAGAGAGGATACAAGAAAAATATTGGCAGGTAAAATCAAAGAAAACCCAAAGATGTTTTACCTGCACATTAAGAGCAAGAGAATAACCAAGCAAAAGGGTCGGGCCTGTCATGGTAACTTGTGGGTTGATGCTGAAGATGTGGGCAGGGATCTCAATGAGGACTTTGTCTCTGTCTTCACTAAGGAGAGGGAGGATGCAGACTTTCTAATTCAAGAGGAGTGTGAAATATAGATGCAATAAGCATAGTGAGAGGGGAAGTACTGGAGGGACTGGCATCCTTGAAGGTGGATAAATCACCAGGGCCGGATGGATTGTATCCCAGGTTGTTGAAAGAAGCCAAAGAGGAAACAGTAGATGCTCTGAGGATCATTTTCCAATTCTCACTAGTTACAGGTGAGGTCCCAGAGGATCAGAGGTCTGTGAACATTGTACCATTATTTCAAAAGGATGCGAGGGATAGGCCACAAAATTATAGACTCTGACTTCAGTGGTGGGAAAATGATTGGAAACAATTCTGAGAGGCAGGATAAACTGTCACTCAGAAAGACAGGGGTTGATCAGGGACAGTCAGCATGGTTTTGTTAGGGGAAGATTATGTCTTAGTAACTTAATAGAATATTTTGAGGAAGTAACAAGGAGGATTGATGAGGGTAATGCAGTAGATGTTATCTACATGGATTTCAGTAAAGCATTTGACAAGGTCCCACATGGCAGACTGGTCAGGAAAGTGAGATCCCATGAGATACAAGGGAAGGTGGTAGGTTAGATCTAAAATTGGTTCAGTGACAGGAAACAAAGGGCAATGGTCGGTGGATGTTTTTGTGAATGGAAAACGGTTTCCAGTGGAGTTCCACAGGGCTCAGTGTAGGGACCCCTGCTGTTTGTTGTATATGTTAATGATTTTGACTTAAGTGTGGGAGGCATGATTGGGAAATATGCATATGACACAAAAATTGGCTGCGCAGTTGATAGTGAAGAGGATAGCTATCGATTCCAGAACGATATCAAAGGTTTGGTTGAGTGGGTGGAGAAGTACTAAATGAAATTTAACCTGGAAAAGTGGGAGGTGATGCATTTGGGGAGAACAAACAAAGGAAGAGAAAACTCAATAAACGCAAATTATTGAGAGGGGTTGAGGAAGTGAGAGATCTTGGAGTGTATCGAGTGCTTGTCCACAGGTCCCTGAAGGTAGCAGGATAGGTGGATAAGGTGGTGAAGAAAGCACATGGAATGCTTTCCTTTACTGGGCAAGGTATTGAATACAAAAGCAGGGGTGTAATGATGGAACTGTATAAAATGTTGGTTAGGCCACAGCTGGAATCTTGTGTACAGTTCTGTGTACATTACAGGAAGGACATAATTACTCTGGGGAGAGACAGAGGAGATTTACAAGAATGTTGCCAGGGCTGGAAAATTGCAGCTATGAGGATGGGATAAAAAGGGTCAGCAACATTGTCAATGTGAGGAATGAGGATTTTGGAGATAGTTTGCAGCTGGTTGCTTATTGGTATTTGGCAGATTCATCTCTGTTCGGGGCTTCATTGTTAGCATTTCCCAGGCTTCATTTCAGGCTCATTGGTGTCTCCAAGGCCCCCGGAGGATTCAGACCGTGTGGACCCTTCCAGCTATCAGACAGCCTCCCCTTACCCTGGTACTGGGGATTGTGGTCTCCGCTGGAGGCACCTCCTCTGAGGAGGAAGAGAGGGGCAGGAGGGAGAGGAGGCTGGGTGTCCCAATACCAGCCTCCAGGGGAGGGACCTGTGGGAGGAGAGGTGCAGGCACAAGGGGCGCAGGGCCAGCAGGTAGTCCAAGGTGGAAGGGGCCACAGAAGACGCCACTATCCTGCTGCCAGGGTTCACAGGCGGTGATGCAGCTACCTCAATACGTCCGAGGTGCAATGCTGAAGGAGGCTCTGCCTCTCCAGGGAGACAGTGACCTCCATCTGTCAGGGGATGGGGCCTGAGATCAGCTCCGACTGTGTGGGTGGACAGCCCATGTCAGTGGCTCTGAGAGTCACAGAGATCCTCAACTTCTATCCCTCCGGCTCTTTCCAGGGCTCAGTGGGGGATCTGTATGGAGTCTCCCAATCAGCTGTCCACAGTTGTGTCAAGCTGGTGACAGACGCTCTGTTCAGGCAGGTACTGACCTTTACTCTTTACCATATGGACAAGGTCAGTCAGACACAGCGAGCCAGAGGCTTCACGGCCATTGCTGGCTTCCCCCGTGTCCAGGGGGCTATAGACTGTACACATGTGGCCATCAAGGCGCCAGCGGGTGAGCCCGGTGCCTTCACCAACAGGAAGGGCTTCCACTCCATGAACGTGCAGATAGTGTGTGACCACAGGATGCTGATTCTACAAGTCTGTGCAAGGTACCCAGGCAGCTCCCACAACGCCTACATCCTCAGACACTCCCAGGTGCCGGGGCTCTTCAGTGCTCCAGCCCGGCTGGATGGATGGCTGCTGGGTGACAAGGGCTATCCCCTCAGAAGGTGGCTCATGATGTCTCTCCGCCATCCAAGAACAATAGGATTCTCCACAAGGGCGGTGGTGGAGGGAACCATTGGTCTTCCCAAGATGCACTTCCGATGCTGGACCATTCAGGGGGAAACACTACAGTACCCCCCAGAGTGGGTGTCACTGACACTGGTCACATGCTGCACTCTCCACAATCTGGCACTGGCAAGCGGGGGACTCACTGTAGGAAGAGGATCTTGAGGCAGCTCCACAGGCCCCAGAGGATGAATCTGGTAGTGAGTCAGAAGAGGAGCAGAGTGAGGGGAATACTGAGGGTGTGGAGGCAGAGCTCGGTAACCTCCAGGGAGTCAGGGACAACAGGGACACCTTGATCCAACACTCCTTCAGCTCAGCTGCCAAAGATCAGCTTCCCCCTCAGGCCAGGGCTGCTGCCTCCATCCTGGGTGTCTGAAATGTCCCTGTCGTGTGAACCCAAAGTCCGCTCAGTGCTCACTGTGTAATAACCTACCCAGCCCCTCACGTCCAGTGCTCACTGTGTAATAACCTACCCAGCCCCTCACGTCCAGTGCTCACTGTGTAATAACCTACCCAGCCCCTCACGTTCAGTGCTCACTGTGTAATAACCTACCCAGCCCCTCACGTCCAGTGCTCACTGTGTAATAACCTGCCCAGCCCCTCACGTCCAGTGCTCACTGTGTAATAACCTACCCAGCCCCTCACGTCCAGTGCTCACCGTGTAATAACCTACCCAGCCCCTCATGTCCAGTGCTCACTGTGTAATAACCTACCCAGCCCCTCACGTCCAGTGCTCACCGTGTAATAACCTACCCAGCCCCTCACGTCCAGTGCTCACCGTGTAATAACCTACCCAGCCCCTCACGTCCAGTGCTCACCGTGTAATAACCTACCCAGCCCCTCACGTCCAGTGCTCACCGTGTAATAACCTACCCAGCCCCTCACGTCCAGTGCTCACTGTGTAATAACCTACCCAGCCCCTCACGTCCAGTGCTCACTGTGTAATAACCTACCCAGCCCCTCACGTCCAGTGCTCACTGTGTAATAACCTACCCAGCCCCTCACGTCCAGTGCTCACTGTGTAATAACCTACCCAGCCCCTCACGTCCAGTGCTCACTGTGTAATAACCTACCCAGCCCCTCACGTCCAGTGCTCACTGTGTAATAACCTATCCAGCCCCTCACGTCCAGTGCTCACTGTGTAATAACCTACCCAGCCCCTCACGTCCAGTGCTCACCGTGTAATAACCTATCCAGCCCCTCACGTCCAGTGCTCACCGTGTAATAACCTACCCAGCCCCTCACGTCCAGTGCTCACTGTGTAATAACCTACCCAGCCCCTCACGTCCAGTGCTCACTGTGTAATAACCTACCCAGCCCCTCACGTCCAGTGCTCACTGTGTAATAACCTACCCAGCCCCTCACGTCCAGTGCTCACTGTGTAATAACCTACCCAGCCCCTCACGTCCAGTGCTCACTGTGTAATAACCTACCCAGCCCCTCACGTCCAGTGCTCACTGTGTAATAACCTACCCAGCCCCTCACGTCCAGTGCTCACTGTGTAATAACCTACCCAGCCCCTCACGTCCAGTGCTCACTGTGTAATAACCTACCCAGCCCCTCACGTCCAGTGCTCACTGTGTAATAACCTACCCAGCCCCTCACTGGCGTACTCTGCACCTACAAAGCAAGTATCACAGAATCACAGTTCAGAAGAGGCCCTTCGGCCCATTGAGTCTGCACCAACACGTAAGAAACACGTGACCTACCTACCAACCAAACCCCATTTACCAGCACTTGGCCCACAGCCTTGAATGTTATGACGTGATTCCAGACCATCGCCACCCTCTGGGTAAAAAATTTTTTCCTCACATCCCCCCTAAACCTCCTGCCACTCACCTTGAACTTATGTCCCCTCGTGACTGACCCTTCAACTAAGGGGAACAGCTGCTCCCTATCCACCCTGTCCATGCCCCCCCATAATCTTGTACACCTCGATCAGGTCGCCCCTCAGTCTTCTCTGCTCCAACAAAAACAACCCAAGTCTATCCAACCTCTCTTCATAACTTAAATGTTTCATCCCAGGCAACATCCTGGTGAATCTCCTCTGCACCCCCTCCAGTGCAATCACATCCTTCCTATAATGTGGCGACCAGAACTGCACACAGTACTCCAGCTGTGGCCTCACCAAGGTTCTATACAACTCCAACATGACCTCCCTACTTTTGTAATCTGTGCCTCGATTGATAAAGACAAGTGTCCCATATGCCTTTTTCACCACCCCACTAACATGCCCCTCTGCCTTCAGAGATCTATGGACACACACACCAAGGTCCCTTTGTTCCTCAGAACTTCCTAGTGTCATGCCGTTCATTGAATACTTCCTTGTCAAATTACTCCCCCCAAAGTGTATCACCTCACACTTTTCAGGGTTAAATTCCATCTGCCACTTATCTGCCCATTTGACCATCCCGTCTATATCTTCCTGTAGCCCAAGACACTCAACCTCACTGTTAACCATCTGGCCAATCTTTGTGTCATCCACAAACTTACTAATCCTACCCCCCACATAGTCATCTATGTCGTTTATATAAATGACAAATAATAGGGGACCCAGCACAGATCCCTGTGGTACGCCACTGGACACTGGCTTCCAGTCACTAAAGCATCCTTCTGTCATCACCCTCTGTCTCCTACAACTAAGCCAATTTTGAATCCACCTTATCAAATTACCCTGTATCCCATGTGCCTTTGCCTTCTTTATAAGTCTCCCATGTGGGACCTTGTCAAAGGCTTTGCTGAAATCCGTATAAACTACATCAACTGCACTACCCTCATCTACACACCTGGTCACCTCCTCAAAAAATTCAATCAAATTTGTTAGGCATGACCTCCCTCTGACAAAGCCATGCTGACTATCCCTGATCAAACCTTGCCTCTCCAAGTGGAGATAGATTCTCTCCTTCAGAACTTTCTCCAATAGTTTCCCTGTCACTGACGTGAGACTCACTGGTCTGTAGTTCCCTGGCTTATCTCTGTAACTCTTCTTAAATAGCGGAACCACATTAGCTGTTCTCCAGTCCTCTGGCACCTCCCCCGTGGCCAGAGAGGAATTAAAAATTCAGGTCAGAGCCCCTGCAATCTCCTCCCTTGCCTCCCTCAGCAGTCTGGGACACAAATCATCCAGACTTAGAGATTTGTCCACTTTTAAGCCTGCCAACACCTCCAATACCTTGTCATTCCCTATATCAATTTGCTTAAGAACCTCGCAGTCTCTCTCCCCAAGTTCGATACCTTCATCCTCATTCTCTTGGGTGAAGACGGATGTGAAGTGTTCGTTCAACAAAGTCAGACCATTAAGACAAAAATAAAATTGACATTGTGTTGACACTCGCATCAAATGAACATAACGTGTTAAAGGTCACAGCAGCAAACAAATTAACAAAACATTGCACAACAGAAGATCACCTGTGACCAGTCCGTCTTGTGCTCACGGTGCCTTAAACTTACATTTGTGGGTGCTGCGTCTAGGTGCCCCTCACCCCCCCACCCCACCCTCGCTGGCCCTGGCATTGGATACAGCCCACTGACCTGCTGTCCTGTTGGCCTTGGTGACCTTGATGACCTTGGCAGTCACATCCTGGCCTGTGGAGGCTGTGCTGGCCCCTGATTCTGTCCATGGAGGTGCCTGTCCAAGAGAGGCGCCGCTCTCTCCATGGAAGAGGCAGTGCGCTCGGCCATGAGGGTCTATGCAGTGCTCACCCTCCACATAGACTCCTCCACACGGAGACCATGGCACACAGACCCTCATGGATCTCCGCCAGATCCTCCCACACATCCCACTAGATCCAGCATCTGCTGCCTAATGGATGACTCCAGAGGCTCATCATCTGCCTTCGACTGAGCATCACCCTGGTCTCTAGCAGCTCTCTGACTGCCGGCGCCCTGGGCACTCTCTGTCTCCGCCTGCTCCTCACGCGAGTGTGAAGTGTCCTCACCAATGTGCACCAACAATCTAACCAAAGATCTAATGGTATCTGCTGCTGGTGCCTGGTTCAGGGAGCGGGTGTGACAAAGGCTTGGCTGAAGCCCAGCTATATCTAACTCCTTCTTGAAAACATACAATGTTTTGGCCTCAACTACTTTCTGTGGTAGTGAATTCCACAGGCTCACCATTCTCTGGGTGAAGAAATTTCTCCTCA
>JANJGN010000005.1:5106855-5124396 GCA_026770705.1 Isurus oxyrinchus
CAGCGGTTAGCCAAACTCTACTGCTGTGAAAAGGCATGACCTTTCCACCAAAGAACGCAGTAAGTGCCAAGATGTTGGTAAAGGGGATTGAAGGAGGGTACATACCCATCTCCTTATACTGGGTGCATCTGGAGTATGACTTTGTGTCAGGGCCACTGACTGTGGGAGTTGTCCCCAGTTTGCCAGTGGACAGGGTTGACCTGCTGCTCGGAAATGACCTGGCAGGATCAAAGGTAATAGCATCCCCAGTGGTCTCAAAGAAGCCCACTGAGATCAGGGGACAGAACAGCTGCAGGACAGAGTGCCTGGCATTTTCCCAGACTGTGTAGTAATGCGGTCCATGGCCAGACAAGCACCATCACTGGAGGCTGAAGTGGCACTGCAGGCAGAAGACCCTACAATCTGGTTATCCGAAACCTTTTTCGGGATTCTAGAAGACCCTAAGGAGGCAATAAATAGACCTTGCTTGGTAGCGGTCCAGCAGGCTGACCCACTGTTAAAAACATTAGCTCAGACTGGCCACACTGAAACTGAGGCAGAAGCAGTCCCTGAATGCTACGATATTAAAGATGAGGTGCTGATGAGGAAATGGAGACCCCCAACACAGACCTGCAAATGAGGAGTGGACAGTAATCCACCAGATAGTTGTGCTGCCGAGGTACTGTAGCTCACGAAATCTGTATACGCAAAACCCAAGCCCACTTCAGCCAGAATTTTTACTGGCCGTGCCTCCACAGGGAGGCAGTGAGGTTTTGCAGAACCTGCCACAACTGCTAGGTTGTGGGAAAACCCCAGCCTACAATGAGACCTGCACTTATGATTCCTGTGCCTGCTTTTGGGGAACCATTCAGCAAGGTGTTAGTGGACTGTGTAAGGCCCCTACCTAAAACAAAAGAGAGAGACCAGGTATCCTTCCCATCATGGATATGGCCACCTGCATCCCAGAGGCTCTTGCCCTGAGAACAATATCTGCTAAAACAGTGGTGAGGGAATTGACCCAATTCTTTACCAGGTATGTTCTGCCCAGCGAGATCCAGTTGGATCAGGACTCAAATTTCATGTCCAAAATTTTCAGGGAAATAATGGGTAACCTGAGTGTGACCCAGCTGAAGCCTTCAGTGTATCACCTGCAGTCCCAGGGGGCACTAGAGTGGTACCACCAGACCCCTAAAAACAATGGTCAGCGCGCACTGCCACAAGTACCCCCCATGACTGGGATAAAGGACTAGATTTTCTTCTGTTCGCTACTAGGGACCCACCCAATGAGTCCACTGGCTTTACTCAGTTTGAATTAGTTTACGGGCACCAAGTGCATGGGCCTCTGAAACTAATCAAGGAGAGGTTTTAAGAATAGAAGGAGGAAGTCTCCATGTTAGACTATGTAACAGTCCTCCTGGAGCGTCTCAGGAGAGCCTGTGATGTGGCCCGAGAACACTTGAAAAAAAAGCCTGTGTCTGAGTGTGTCAGTGTGTGTCTGCGTGTGTCAGTGTGTGTCAGTGTGTGTCTGAGTGTGTTTGTGTGTGCTTGTGTGTGTCTGCGTGTGTCAGTGTGTGTCAGTGTGTGTTGTGTGTGTCTGCGTGTGTCTGCATGTGTCTGCGTGTGTCAATGTGTGTTTGTGTGTGTCTGCGTGTGTCTGCGTGTGTCAGTGTGTGTCAGTGTGTGTCTGTGTGTGTCTGCGTGTGTCTGCGTGTGTCAGTGTGTGTCAGTGTGTGTTTGTGTGTGTCTGCGTGTGTCTGCGTGTGTCAGTGTGTGTTTGTGTGTGTCTGTGTGTGTCTGCGTGTGTCAGTGTGTGTCAGTGTGTGTTTGTGTGTGTCAGTGTGTGTCAGTGTGTGTCAGTGTGTGTTTGTGTGTGTCAGTGTGTGTTTGTGTGTGTTTGTGTGTGTCTGCGTGTGTCTGCGTGTGTCAGTGTGTGTTGTGTGTGTGTCAGTGTGTGTTTGTGTGTGTTTGTGTGTGTTTGAGTGTGTCAGTGTGTGTCTGCGTGTGTTTGTGTGTGTCTGGGTGTGTCCAAGAGTGAATGTGCATCTCTGTGTCAGTTTGTGAGTGTGTGTTTGTGTGCGTATGTGTATTTGTGTGTCTGTGCGTATGTGTGTGTGTGTGCGTATGTGTGTTTGTGTGTGTGTGCGTATGTGTGTGTGTGTGTGTGTGTGTGTGTGTATTTGTGTGTGTGCGTATGTGTGTGTGTGCGTATGTGTGTTTGTGTGTGTCTGTGTGTATGTGTGTGCGTGTGTGTGTGCATATGTGTGCGTGTGTGTGTGTGCGTGTGTGTGTGTGTGTGCGTATGTGTGCGTGTGTGTGTGTGTGTGTGTGTGTGTGTGTGTGTGAGAGTCTGTTTGAGTTTTTTTATTTCATTCACAGGATGTGGGTCTTCGCTGGCTGGGCCAGCATTTATTGCCCATCCCTAATTGCCCCTTGAGAAGGTGGTGGTGGGCTGCCTTCTTGAACCGCTGCAGTCCATGTGGTGTAGGTACACCCACAGTGCTGTTAGGGGGGGAGTTCCAGGATTTTGACCCAGTGACAGTGAAGGAACGGTGATATATTTCCAAGTCAGGATGGTGAGTGACTTGGAGGGGAACTTCCAGGTGGTGATGTTCCCATCTATCTGCTGCCCTTGTCCTTCTAGATGGTAGTGGTTGTGGGTTTGGAAGGTGCTGTCTAAGGAGCCTTGGTGAATTCCTGCAGTGCATCTTGTAGATGGTACACACACTGCTGCTACTGTGTGTCGGTGGTGGAGGGAGTGAATATTTGTGGATGTGGTGCCGATCAAGTGGGCTGCTTTGTCCTGGATGGTGTCAAGCTTCTTGAGTGTTGTGGGAGCTGCACTCATCCAGGCAAGTGGGGAGTATTCCATCACACTCCTGATTTGTGCCTTGTAGCTGGTCGACAGTCTATGGGGAGTCAGGAGGTGAGTTACTCACCTCAGAATTTCCAGTTTCTGACCTGCTCTTGTAGCCACAGTATTTATATGACTAGTCCACTTCAGTTTCTGGTCAATGGTAACCCCCAGGATGTTGATAGTGGGGGATTCAGTGATGGTAATGCCATTGAATATCAAGGGGTGATGATTGGATTCTCTCTTGTTGGAGATGGTCATTGCCTGGCACTTGTGTGACATGAATGTTATTTGTCACTTATCAGTTTATATGTGTGTGTGTGTGTCTCTGTCCATGAGTGTGTGTGTTTCTGTGTATGTGTGTACACGTGTGTGTGTGTCTGTGTGTCTTGCTATGTGTGAGTGTGATTATGAATCAGGGCGTCTTTGTGAGTGTGTGTGTGTGTGTCGGTGTGTGTGTGTGTTGGTGTGTGTGTGAATGAAGTTATTTGAGCATCTCTATGTGTGGATGTGAAGCTTTCTAGCTAATGAAGCTGGGCGAGTGTAGAGACAGATTGACTGCTCTGAAATATTAATGCTAATGGTTGCTGAGTGACCATTGCATTCGAATCAGTGCAGGGATTCCCGTCAGAGTCTCTGTTAACACTGACAGAAACAAACTCAGGATTAAGCCAAATGAGGCAATTAAAGATGGTGCTAGAGAAGGAGGGAATGTGAAAACAGCGAAGAGGAGAAATAAGGAAATGGGCCGATGAAAGATAAGAGACAGACAGAGAAACAGAGGATTAGAGAGGGACAGGAGGACACAGAGAGCGAGAGAATTAGTGATAGTGAGAGAGAGAGATACAGACACATTGACAGAGAGACAGAGAAAGAGAGAAAGGGGAAAAGAGACAGGTAGTAAAAAAGTGACAGAGAGAGAGACAGAGAGAGACACACAGAGAGAAGAGAAACTATCAGAGAAGCAGAGAGAGAAGCAGTAGCAGAGAGAGGCAGAGAGAGAAAGAGAGAGGCAGAGATGGAAAATTGACAGACAATAGAGAAAGTAACAGACAGAGGAGGATACAGGATGAGAGAGAGAGAGTGTGTGTTGAGCCAGGTTCTATAATCAGAGAGAGAGAGTGAATTCGGAACAGAAAGAGAGAGGGAGAAAGGCAACGTGTGAGGACTGAGGCTGCTGTGATTGAACAATCCGTGTGATGGGCCTGTTTATAGATTGCTAACCCCGTGGTAAAGTCTCTCTATTAGAATGAGTGCTGCTAATGAATTGCCTCGAACTGCTGAGTTTGTTCTGGCACTGAATCTGCCTAAACTGTCCAGGAGGCTTTACTGAAACATCTTGTTCTTTATTAATATTTCAGTCAGTGGAGATAAAAATTGGTACAAATTTCTGGTAAAACTCACTGCTGCCCAGAAATCTCAAACTTCTTGTTTTATTGTGGACACTTGGAAATCCACGATAGCTTTGACTTTCACATCTATCAGAGCCACCTTACCGTATCCAATGGTGTGGCCCAGATACATAACTTGGGCTTTTGTAACTTCACTTTTAGCCAAGTTCATCACCAAATTAGCTTCTTGTAATTGAGTAAATAATTCATAAATAAGTAAATGCTCCTCCACGTCTGAGTGAAAACTATTAGATCATCAATATAAACAGCAGAATTGCCCAGACCTGCAATTATTTTGTTTGTCAGTCTTTAAATGTCGCAGGTGCATTCTTCATACCAAATGCCATGACCTTAAACTGATTTGGTCCATTTTGTGTCACAAAAGCCGATATCTCCTTTGCTCTCTCCGCCAATGGTACCTGACATTATCATTTTAGCAAGTCAATCTTTGTGAGAAATTTTGATTGTCCCACTTTCTCAACACAATCCTCCAACCGTGGTATGGGATATGAATCCACTTTTGTGACCGCATTCACCTTTTGATAGTCCACACACAGTCTTTGTATTCCATCCGGTTTCAGTACCAGTACATTAGGCGAACTCCAGTTACTGCAATCAGACTTAATGATATCATTTTGAAGCATAAAATCAATTTCTTTCTGTACTTGTGATAACTTTACCGGATTTAATCTACAGGGATATTGCCTTATCGAAGATGAAACTGTTACAAAGACATCATGTAAAGCTAAACCTGCCCTCCCCAACTTATTCCCACAAATAGATTTGTGTGACTGCAATAGCTTTTACAAATCACTTTGACATTTGTCTGGAAGGTAACTCAATACTACATTTAAATTTTCAAGAACCCCCCTCAGTATCCAATTTGATTAGAGGAAAATCAATTTCAGAGTCCTGCATTTCTACCCTTTTCTCATTATCTACCACCACTAACACCTCCTTTTGTCCCTCTTCCCTGTCAAAGTACTTTCTAAACATATTCACATGAAACACCCTCTGATTCTTTCTTCTATCTGGAGTATTCACTAAATAATTTACTTCAATCAATGTCTTTCAATCCCTGTAAGACCTACTAAACCTTGCACTTAATGAGTTCCCTAGTACCGGTAACAGAACTATCACTTTCCTTCCAGCAGGAAAACTACGAGCTATAGCTTTCTTATCTGCTTTCACTTTTATCACTTGCTCTGATATCTTTAAATGTTCCCTAGCCAACTCACATGCTCTGACCAATGTCTCTCTGAAGTTTGATACAGAATCTCGGAGACCAGTTTCTGGATTTCTGGTTCAAAAAGACCAACACCAGGTGATGCATTTGGAGCGTCTCTAATGGCAAACAGCAAGAGTGGAATTCCCCCCATCCCAATCCTGTGGATAATCCTGACAGTACACTCTCATCATAGTTTTAAAGTTTGATGCCATATTTCCAAAGCTCCTTGTGACTCCAGACACTAAGTTGGTGATTTAAATTGTTTTAGCCCCAAACTGCCCATTACTCCCTTAAACATCTGTGGCATGAAATTTGACCCCTGATCTCATTGTATTTCCTTAGGTAAACTGTATCTTGTAAAAAAATTTATTAACTCCTCCATAATCTTCTTAGCTATAATATTTCTTAAAGGCATTGCTTCAGGAAACCTGGTAGACATATCCGTTATTGTCAGTAAGTACTGATTTCCACTTTTAGTCTTGGGGAGGGGTCCTCCACAATCAATAATGACCCTAGTAAAAGGTTCTTCAAATGTTGGTAATGGGATTAAAGGTGCTGGCTTAATCATGCTTGTGGTTTCCCTATTACCTGACATGTGTAATATGTTCAACAGAATTTGACTCCATCCATATGCAATACTGGCCAATAAAAATGTTTCTGTACTTTTTCCTGTATCTTTCTAATTCCTAAATGTCCTCCCCATTGGAATTTCATGAGCAATCTTCAGAATCTCATTTCTATACCCTAACAGGATAACAATCTGATGTACCTCCCTCCAGCTTTCATTTGCCGAGACATGATCTGACCGTCATTATCTCATCAGAATATCATCTCGAAGATAATAACATACTGGTATACGTTTTACTTCTGCTTCTGAGTAAGCTTTCAGATATAACTGTTTTAATTGCAAATCCTCCCGCTGCAACTTAAGTAACTGCCTTGAGTTAAACACGTCCTCTCCTGTGTCTTCCTGAACACAGAACGTTCTGGAAATAAAAGTACTGTGGGTTCTGAGTTTTAGGCACAGGAGAAACCAATGGTCTGTGTACAGGTGAAGCAGGGAGAATCAGTGAAAGGTAAAGAAGTGAGAATGTGATCACAATTTACCCAAGATTAATCGGAGGAGCAGGTTCCAGAAATGTTTAAAGATTTTTTATGTGAAGGGAAAGTCTTTCCATGTGTACAGGGCGGAGTAGATAAAGATGTTAAAATTTTAAGAGACACAGGGGCTAGTCAATCCTTAATGTTGTGGGATAGTGATATTTGTTGTTCAGAAGGAGTATTGCAGGAACAGGTGATAGTAAATGAGTGTCTGCTAATTGGATTTCAATAGCTTCCTCCTGCCTTCAAACTGCCTGTCTTTCCTGTTTCTCTTATTTGAAACTGTGTTCTTGTGATCTCATTATCACACAGTCTGGAAACAATCCAGGATGCTCCTTCTGTAACACCTCTGTTGAAAACACTTCTACAGGCTGCTCAACTACCACAGGCATCACCCACATTTGCGATCCAGCTATATCATTACCCAGAATAAATTGAACCCCTGCAATGGGCAATTTTTCCATCACTCCAACAATAACTTCACCCGTCTTCCACTTATTCTTTAAATTTATCTTCGTTAGCGGGGTAGGTTTAGCATCTCCATGAACCCCACTTATTATTATCTTCTCCTGCAATGCTCCGTCTGAACAACAAATATCACTATCCCACAACATTAAGGATTGACTAGCCCCTGTGTCTCTTAAAATTTTAACATCTTTACCTACTCCACCCTGTACACATGGAAAGACTTTCTCTTCACACACAAAATCTTCAACCTGCTCCTCCAATTAGTTTGAGTAATCTGTGAACACAATCCCACTTCTTTCCCTTTCACTGATTCTCCCTGTTTCACCTGTACACAAACCACTGGTTTCTCCTGTGCCTGAACCTCAGGACCGCCAATACTTTTACTTCCAGAACTTTTCTGCACCCCAATAATTCGACAGATTTTCCCTGCAATTTCCAACACACTGACTTCGTGCTCCCCACTTTATTACATTGTGAACACCTCAATTTTTGAATGTCACTTCCAACCTCAGCACCTACCTTTTTGTTCTGATAAAAAAAAACTTCCTGGGAATTTCCAGCTGCTCCTTCTCTTCCCTGACTACCCACCTTCCTTTCACCTTCCCACTGTGAATTAACAGGACAGAATTTTGCCCTTGGCAGGTGGACTTGGTGAGGGAGGGTCGTCCGTGATTGGCATCACGCCACAATTTCATGCTGGTGGGCCAATTAAGGCCCACCCAGTGTGAAATGCGAGCTACAGTGTTGAGTTCTTGGGGGGGGGGGTCGGTGGTGAGGGCGGTTAGGAGGGTGAGGGTGAAATTCGCACATGTGCGCAAATGGGTGCTGTGTAATCTCTCTGAGGCACAGAGAAAATAAACATATCATAAATCATGTCCCCTCATGTGACTTGGTCACATGAGCAGGGACATGTTATTAATTCAATTGCAAAACTTTTATTTTTATTTGCTTTTGGAAACCTCATCCTGCTCGTGGGCTAGCCTCACAGAATCAACCTCTGTTCCTCCACTACCGAAGGGATTGAATCTTTAAACTCTTTCAAAAGAATTAAACCTCTAAGAACTGCTTAGTTGTCTCTATTTTTAATGCCCGTATCGCCTGGTCAAAGTTATTTTGTTTTACTCTCTCAAGTTCAATATAAGTTTGTCCGGGCTGTTTTCTCATATTCCTAAATTTCTGTCTGTATGCTTCAGGAACCAACTCAAACACATTCAAAATAACCTTTTACACCACATCATAATTCACCGATATTTCTTCTGATAATGAAGCATATACCTCATGCGCTCTACCCGCCAACTTATACTGTAATAATAATGTCCAGTTTTCCTGTGGCCATTTCATTTGTTTAGCTATCTTATCAAGTGAAATAAAGAATGCTCCAACATCCCTCTCCTCAAACTCTCGCTCTCTCTTCTTCTCTATCTTCAAAATTTCTAACTCCCTTTCCTGTTTTCGTTCTCTCTCCTGCCTTTCTGCCTGATCCCTTTGGAATGCCCTGTCTCTTTCCTTTTCTTCTGATTCAATCGTTTTCATTTGCATCTGAATCTGAGCCCATTCTAATGACGCGCCCCTCGGAGAACTCTGTCTCTCAGATATTCCTTCCGATTTCAAATGTTATGCGATCACTTCAATTCTGTCTGATTTCCCAGACCCCACCGCTAACCCCAACTGTAATTTATCTGCCAACTCTGTACACTCACGCTTGGTTACTTTTGGTAACCCAATCAGAACTATATCGCCCACTTCCAAAAAAAGATTTAGTCATGGACACAGCCACTTTTGCAGTCTCACCACGTCAAAAATACCTCACAGCCGACTCCTGAATCCAAAGTGCTTCTCGTACTCAGCATCAGAATCACAGAATCACACAGTGCAGAAGAGGCCCTTCGGCCCATCGAGTCTGCACCGACACGTGAGAACCACCTGACCTACCTACCTAATCCCATTTACCAGCACTTGGCCCATAGCCTCGAATGTTATGACGTGGCAAGTGCTCATCCAGGTACTTTTTAAAGGATGTGAGGCAACCCGCCTCCACCACCCTCCCAGGCAGCGCATTCCAGACCGTCACCACCCTCTGGGTAAAAAAGTTTTTCCTCACATCCCCCCTAAACCTCTGCCCCTCACCTTGAACTTATGCCCCCTTGTGACTGACCCTTCAACTAAGGGGAGCAGCTGCTCCCTATCCACCCTGTCCATGCCCCTCATAATCTTGTACACCTCAATCAGGTCGCCCCTCAGTCTTCTCTGCTCCAACAAAAACAACCCAAGTCTATCCAACCTCTCTTCATAACTTAAATGTTTCATCCCAGGCAACATCCTGGTGAATCTCCTCTGCACCCCCTCCAGTGCAATCACGTCCTTCCTATAATGTGGTGACCAGAACTGCACACAGTACTCCAGCTGTGGCCTCACCAAGGTTCTATACAACTCCAACATGACCTCCCTACTTTTGTAATCTATGCCTCGATTGATAAAGACAAGTGTCCCATATGCCTTTTTCACCACCCCACTAACCTCTGCCTTCAGAGATCTATGGACACACACGCCAAGGTCCCTTTGTTCCTCAGAACTTCCTAGTGTCATGCTGTTCATTGAAGACTCCCTTGTCAAATTGCTCCTCCCAAAGTGTATCACCTCACACTCATAGCCTTTAGATTCACCAATTCCGAACCAAACAAGGAATTACAATTATATCCTGCCAAGAGCTCCCAGTTACTATGACACAGCCAATGGTAAAGGCTGAGTTGTTCAAATCCCAGAGGGAAACTTGAAACAACTTCATAACCCATTTTTGCAATTTGTATGTTTCGAGAAGCAGGCTTTGAATTCAGTAGTAATAACTCCACCAAGTTTTGAGAGGTTCTTTATAAAACTAAATTCAACATTTATTAATACAAGAAAAATTGGAAGTGCACACGTCTACAAAATTACTACTATAAGAGCTACAAAAATCCCCTAATGAATCTGACTCTCAGTTACACCCCTGTTAAAGCAACAGTAAAACTCCAAAGACCCCAGGCAAAGCAAATTAGACCTTACAAATTCATATGGAGGTTCCTTGCAGACACAGTTGTGTACAGGTTGGTTAGATCTTAAATGCTTCTGCCTTACACACAAACTCCTTGCTGTTCATACCTAGCTTTTCCTTTGAATGTAAATTTCCCGTTATATTACTAGGTTTTTAATGTCACATCTTCTAACAATAACATTTTCATCCTACTAATTTTATTAGTAACATAAACACATTGCTTGGCGTCTCCCAACTCGGTGCAAGATTTTACTCCCATTCAAATGCCTTATTCAACAAATACAAATTTACCCCCCCTAACACCCATGTTTCTAAACTTCCCCATGTTTGTCTAATTACCATTTCAAACCAACTTCTTTCTATACAGCAAAGCACCCAGACTAACTGGCTTTAATCCAATTTATACACACACACACACACACACACACACACACACGTTCACACCCAGACACCACTAAACTCTATTTTAAAAAGTAGTTTCCAGTAACATTATAGACATCAGTCGCTTCATCATAACCCTGACTTGGAAATAGATCAGACACCCAGACGATGTTTCCTCTGGTAGGGGAGACTAAAAGGAGGGGGCATAGTTTAAAAATAAGAAATCTTCTTTTTAAGACAGAGATGAGAATTTTTCTCTCCCAATATAGAGGCTGGGTCTTTGAATTCATTCAAGGTAGAACTAGGTAGATTTTTGTTAGGTGAGGGAATCAGGGGTTATGGAGGACACTGGAGCTAAAACCACATCCAGATCAGCCATGATCTCCCTGAGTGATGGACCAGGATCAGAGGCCTACTCCTGCTCCGAGCTCCCCGTGGTCCTATTTCAGTCTTTAAAATATTCAGTGGCACTGCCTCCACCTCTGTCCCCTGGGGGAGAGAGTTCCACAGACAATTGACCCTGACAGAAAGCATTTCCCCTCATCTCCGTCTTCAATGGGAGACTCCTTACTTTTAAACCGTGTCCCCCAGCTCTAGTCTCTCCCACGAGGGGAAACACCCTTTCTCCATCCACCCTGTCAAGTCCCCTCAGGATCTTACGTGTTTCAGTAAGGTCTCCCCTCACTCTTCTAAACTCCAATGGACACAGGCCCAGCCTGTCCAACCTTTCCTCGTAAGATCAACCCCCTACCCGTCCCAGGCATCAGTCAAGTGAACCTTCTCTGAACTGCCTCTAAGGCCTATATATCCTTTTCTAAATAAGGAGACCAAATCCGTACGCAGTCCTCCAGGGCCTGAATTACCGGCTTGGTGGGTGTGCCGTGGGCCCAGGAGTGGTTGGGAAATGGAGAGCCACGAACAGCGCTGCCGGGGTTAGGGGTGGGAGGAGGGCGAGGGCTGGAGGCAGTGCTGGTGAGGGGGAGCGCAGAGTGAAAGCTCCCTGAAGGCCAGAGAGCTGCCTCAGGGAGCTGAAGCATTTAAACGCCAAAAAAAAATATAAAGATTTCAAAAACCGGGAACAAACGCCCACGCATCAGAATCTGTCACCGGAACATATGGATGATGAACATTCTGCCCTAACGTTCTTTATTTTTAAAAAATTGATATCAGAAACCTTATCCCACCCTTGGATGAGGTTTCCTCAAAAAATGTAAGGGCTGCCTGGCAGGTTTGCCTATCTGCCAACAATCACGGTGGACAGGGGGCGAGAAATCCCAGTTAGTTGCACCGTCGATGGGTTAATAGCCCTCTTAACAGTCGCCGGGCACCTCCTAAACTCAGAAGCATCACCACTGACAATTCAGAGGGCTGTTAAGCCCGAAATATCGCACGCTATTTAACGCCCGAGTGTGTCGGGTGCCTGTCCGCACGCCAAGCAAAATATTCTGCCTGGGACGTGGTCTCAGCAACGCCCTGTACAACTGCAGCAAAGCACCTCCGGCTTTGATATTCCAATCCCCTCACTCTAAACAACAGCATTGCATTTACCTTCCGAAGCACTTGCTGCACCAGCACACCAACTTATTGTGATTCATGTACCAGGACACCCAGATCCCTCTGCACCTCAGAGTTCTGCAGCCTCGCTCCATGTAAAGAATAT
Organism: Isurus oxyrinchus; assembly: GCA_026770705.1. Classification (NCBI taxonomy): domain Eukaryota; kingdom Metazoa; phylum Chordata; class Chondrichthyes; order Lamniformes; family Lamnidae; genus Isurus; species Isurus oxyrinchus. The sequence continues at coordinate 5,118,946 of JANJGN010000005.1, forward strand.
GCAGCTTTCCTACTCTTCCTGCCAAAGTGGACAAGTTGACATTTACTCCATCTGCTAATTCTGCGCCCGCTCACTTGACCTGTCTGTATTCCTTTGCAGGCTCCTTATCTCCTCTTCACAAATTACTTTCCTACTTACCCTTGTATCATCAGTAAAGTTACCAACCATTCCTTCCATCCCTTCATCACTGATATACAATATGCAGAACCCAAAGGGGAGAAAAATCAACTTCAGCTCCTAATCTTTCACAGTTCCATTTGTCTACGACAGTATTGATAAACAGAACCATCCAGACCTTGTGGGGACCAAGTCTCCCCAATCTGTCTTATACCATGCTGTGGATGTACTGAGGGAGTGCTACACTGTCAGAGGGTCAGTACAGAGGGAGTGCTGCACTATCGGAGGGTCAGTACTGAGGGAATGCTGCACTGTCGGAGGGTCAGTACTGAGGGAGTGCTGCACTATCGGAGGGTCAGTAATGAGGAGGTGTTGCACTGTTGGAGGGTCAGTACAGAGGGAGCTCTGCACTGTCCAAGAGTCAGTACTGAGGGAGTGCTGCACTGTCAGAGGGTCAGTACTGAGGGAGAGCTGCACTGTCAGAGGGTCAGTACTGAGGGAGTGCTGCACTGTCGGAGGGTCAGTACTGAGGGAGTGCTGCACTGTCAGTGGGTCAGTACTGAGGGAGTGCTGCACTGTCATGGGTCAGTACTGAGGGAGTGCTGCACTGTCGGAGGGTCAGTACTGAGGGAGTGCTGCACTGTCAGAGGGTCAGTACTGAGGGAGTGCTGCACTGTCAGGGGTCAGTACTGAGGGAGTGCTGCACTGTCAGTGGGTCAGTACTGAGGGAGTGCTGCACTGTCATGGGTCAGTACTGAGGGAGTGCTGCACTGTCGGAGGGTCAGTACTGAGGGAGTGCAGCACTGTCAGAGGGTCAGTATTGAGGGAGCGCCACACTGTCAGAGGGTCAGTACTGAGGGAGTGCTGCACTGTCAGAGGGTCAGTACTGAGGGAGTGCTGCACTGTCAGAGGGTCAGTACTGAGGGAGCGCCACACTGTCGGAGGGTCAGTACTGAGGGAGTGCAGCACTGTCAGAGGGTCAGTACTGAGGGAGCGCCACACTGTCGGAGGGTCAGTACTGAGGGAGTGCAGCACTGTCAGAGGGTCAGTACTGAGGGAGTGCAGCACTGTCGGAGGGTCAGTACTGAGGGAGTGCTGCACTGTCAGAGGGTCAGTACTGAGGGAGTGCTGCACTGTCGGAGGGTCAGTACTGAGGGAGTGCTGCACTATCGGAGGGTCAGTAATGAGGAGGTGTTGCACTGTTGGAGGGTCAGTACAGAGGGAGCTCTGCACTGTCCAAGAGTCAGTACTGAGGGAGTGCTGCACTGTCAGAGGGTCAGTACTGAGGGAGAGCTGCACTGTCAGAGGGTCAGTACTGAGGGAGTGCTGCACTGTCGGAGGGTCAGTACTGAGGGAGTGCTGCACTGTCAGTGGGTCAGTACTGAGGGAGTGCTGCACTGTCAGAGGGTCAGTACTGAGGGAGTGCTGCACTGTCAGAGGGTCAGTACTTAGGGAGTGCTGCACTATCTGAAGCTCAGCACTGAAGGGGCACAGCAGCATCAGAGAGTCAATACTGAGGGAGTGCTGCACTGTCAGTGGGTCAGTACTGAGGGAGTGCTGCACTGTCAGAGGGTCAGTACTGAGGGAGTGCTGCACTGTCAGAGGGTCAGTACTGAGCGAGTGCTGCACTGTCAGTGGGTCAGTACTGAGGGAGTGCTGCACTGTCGGAGGGTCAGTACTGAGGGAGTGCTGCACTGTCAGAGGGTCAGTACTGAGGGAGTGCTGCACTGTCAGGGGGTCAGTACTGAGGGAGTGCTGCACTGTCAGTGGGTCAGTACTGAGGGAGTGCTGCACTGTCATGGGTCAGTACTGAGGGAGTGCTGCACTGTCGGAGGGTCAGTACTGAGGGAGTGCAGCACTGTCAGAGGGTCAGTACTGAGGGAGCGCCACACTGTCAGAGGGTCAGTACTGAGGGAGTGCTGCACTGTCAGAGGGTCAGTACTGAGGGAGTGCTGCACTGTCAGAGGGTCAGTACTGAGGGAGCGCCACACTGTCGGAGGGTCAGTACTGAGGGAGTGCAGCACTGTCAGAGGGTCAGTACTGAGGGAGCGCCACACTGTCGGAGGGTCAGTACTGAGGGAGTGCAGCACTGTCAGAGGGTCAGTACTGAGGGAGTGCAGCACTGTCGGAGGGTCAGTACTGAGGGAGTGCTGCACTGTCAGAGGGTCAGTACTGAGGGAGCGCCACACTGTCGGAGGGTCAGTGCTGAGGGAGTGCTGCACTGTCGGAGGGTCAGTACTGAGGGATGCTAAAAAAAAAAATGCTCCCGCAGGAGTTGGCGCGACGCGCGTCTGTGAGTGTCCAGGTCGCAGCCGATGCCATCCAAGACCTGAGAACGGTCGTGCTCGGACCCGACGTTATTTTGGGTCTTGAGGTGGCCCAGGTGCGCGGTGGTCTTCCATCTGAACGTTCCCCTGTTCGGACGGAATTCCACATTGGCCCCAAGCCCCGAACCCTCCCTCGGGTGCTGGTGCCCCGCAATATGAGCCGCCTCGGGGACATGCCCTCCGTGCCTTTTGGCACAGCAAAGAGGGGCTTTTTGTACGGACTGCTGCTGCACACCTTCCATTTTCTCGCCCTTCTCCGCCGCCCGGACACGCCCTGGCGTGCCTTGTTGCCGTCCGGCGGCGGAGGCCCCCGATGGGAGGCCCTCTACGGAGGTGACCTCCCCCTTTCTATCGGGGACCTGGGTTGGAGGGTGTTGCATGCAGCAGTCCCCTATAATAAGAGGATGCATAGGTTCACGGACTCTCAGGACACGTGCCCTTTTTGCGGTCTTGTGGAGTCTGTGGACCATGTATACATAGGGTGTTGTAGGCTGCACTCCCTTTTTAGTTATTTGAAAAACCTTTTATTGATGTTTTGTTTGCACTTCAGCCCCACGCTCCTGATCTATGGGCACCCGGTGCGGAAGGGGGTCGGGAAGGAGGAGGACCTCCTCGTGAACCTGCTCCTGGGCCTGGCCAAGTTGGCCATTAACAGGTCCAGGCAGCGGGCGATCGACGGGGGAGTCCCGCCCGATTGTTTGTCCCTCTTCCGCGGCTACGTTCGCTGCCGGATGTCCCTGGAGAGGGAGCACGCGGTGTCTGCTGGCACTCTCGAGGCCTTCCGTGCTCGGTGGGCACCGCGGGGACTGGGGTGTTTTATTGACCCCTTTAATCACATTTTGGTTTAGAGTTTGTAAGTTTCCTTTAAACTTTGTCTTTAGTTTTACAGCTGACCTGAATTAGGGGCTGTGCTTGATTTGTCCTTCATTTTGATAATTTAGTTTAATTGTTTAACTCCAAAAAGAGTTACAAGGCTGAAAGCAAAACCAAAGATTCAAACTTAAGGTTTGCCTCTGCCGTGTGATTATTTTGTCTTCCAGCTGTTCATTAATTAAAGAGCTTTGCAATTCAAGACAAACAAACAAAAACTCCATCTCAAATACCATACAGGTCAGGTGATTTCTGGGAAGGGGCTGCTTGTCGACAGTTCCAAGGCGAACTTATGAGCTTCTCCTAAAAAGGTCACAGGTTCGTATCCACATGTCCAGTTAATGCCAAATCCTTCCATTGTATAAAGAAAAATTCAGCCTCGAGAGATATGATTCTAACAGTAGACTTTTTGACAAGCGCATCCCTAAATATTGATCATGGTGATTCTTTTATTCATTTACGGGATGTGGGCATCGCTGACTAGGCCAGTATTTATTGCCCATCCCTAATTGCCCTTGAGAAGGTGGTGGTGAGCTGCCTTCTTGAACCGCTGCAGTCCATGTGGTGTAGGTACACCCACAGTGCTGTTAGGGAGGGAGTTCCAGGATTTTGGCCCAGTGACAGTGAAGGAACGGTGATATATTTCCAAGTCAGGATGGTGAGTGATTTGGAGGGGAACTTCCAGGTGGTGGTGTTCCCATGTGTCTGCTGCCCTTGTCCTTCTAGATGGTGGTGGTCATGGGTTTGGAAGGTGCTGTCGAAGGAACCTTGGTGAGTTCCTGCAGCGCATCTTGTTCACATGGCAATTGCAATGTGTACCTTTCAGGAATGATAACTCTGGTTCCCCTCATGACACAACCTTGGTCAATGGACAGCTCATTCTTACATATAAAGAGCGGCCTGATTTTTAAATCCAGTATGTGTGATGTCTCCCCGTGGGTGAACTCTTTGTTTAGCTTTGCCAAGGCAGGGTCCCTGCGAGTTATTCTTCAGAGGCTGTGGGACCTGTGGAGGTTTTCCAGGATTCTCTGCTTGGAAATCGCAAGTTAGCTTTGGCAATGTCAGCAACGTACTGCAAACGTGTTCACTTTTTAACCACACACAAACCTGTCCCGCCGTCCCCTCTTGAAATTCTCCGAGATTACAATGGATGAACAGCGTTTTCAAATCCACAACAAACTCTCCAACGTCCCACTGGGCAGCTGATTCCTGCATCCAAACGGGTAGCTCTCTGCAATCTCCGATGGACTGGGGCTGTAGTGCTGCTCAAACTTACACAGGACGTCGAATGGTGGGGGGAGTGGTGGGGGTGGGGGGGTGTGGGGTGTGGTGGGGGGGTGGTGGGGGGGGGGTGGTTGTGGTGGGGGTGTGTGTGGGGGTGGTGGGGGTGGGGGGGTAGGTGGGGTGGGGGTGTGGTGGGGGTGGGGGGGGTGGGGGGGTGTGTGGGGGTGGTGGGGGTGGGGGGGGGGTAGGCGGGTAGGGGGTGGTGGGTGTGTGGGGGGGGTGGGTGGGGGGGTGGGGGGGTGTGTGGGGGTGGGGGGGTGTGGGGGGTGGGGGGGGTGGGGTGGGGGGGTGGGGGTGTGTGGGGGGTGGGGGGTGGTGGGGGGGTGGGGGGGGTGGTGGGGGGTGTGGGGGGGGGTGGGGTGGGGGTGGTGGGGGGGTGGTGGGGGGGTGGGGGGTGGTGGGGGTGGTGGGGGTGGTGGGGTGGGGTGGGGGGGTGGGGGGGTGTGTGGGGGTGGTGGGGTGGGGGGGGTAGGCGGGGGTAGGGGGGGTGGTGGGGGGTGGTGGGGGTGGGGGTGGGGGTGGGGGGGTGGGGGGGTGTGTGGGGGGTGGGGGGGTGGTGGGGGGGTGTGGGGGGGGTGGTGGGTGGGGGTGGGTGGGGGGTGTGTGTGTGGGGGGGGTGGGGGGGTGGGTGTGTGGGGGTGGGGGGGTGGGGGTGGTGGGGGTGGTGGGGGGGTGGGTGGGGGGGGTGGTGGGGGTGGGGTGGGTGGTGGGGGGTGGGTGGGGTGGTGGGGTGTGTGTGGGGGGGTCGGGGGTGGTGGTGGGGTGTGTGGGGGGGGTGGGGGGTGTGGTGGGGGTGTGTGGGGGTGTGGGGGGGCTGGGGTGGGGGGGTGTGGGGGGGTGGGGTGGGGGTGTG